>WFAB01002010.1:0-65400 GCA_018977245.1 Lethenteron camtschaticum
CTTCCGATGGGGTTGAATGCTGCCCCTGCCACTTTTCAGAGGTTGATGGAGTTGGTATTGACGGGTTGCAGTGGGAGACATGTCTCATTTATTTAGATGATATTATTGTCTTCAGCCGCACATTTGATGAGCATTTACTGCGGTTGGAGGCTGTATTCGCCAGAATGCGTTCTGCTAATTTGAAATTCAAGCCTAAGAAATGTCACCTACTGCAACGCTCCGTTCGATACTTGGGACATATTGTTAGTGCGGACGGGGTGGCCACGGATCCAGAGAAAACTGCGTGTGTCCGGGATTGGGCAACCCCGGCCACGGTGGGTGATGTGCGTCGGTTTTTGGGGTTCGCCTCATATTATCGGAGGTTTGTTCCGAATTTTGCTACTATCGCCAGGCCTTTGCATCTCCTTACTGGGAAGGGCATAAATTTGTGTGGGACCGCCGGAGGAGGCGGCGTTTCGGAGCCTGCGCGATTTACTGGCTACTGCACCGACGTTGGATTATCCGGATTTTGAACATCCCTTCATTCTGGATACTGATGCGAGTGACACTGGTATTGGGGCGGTGTTGTCCCAGTCAAAAGGTGGTGTTGAGCGTGTGGTGGCGTATGGGAGTCGAGTTTTGTCTCCTGCGGAAACCCGTTACTGCGTCACTCGCAGGGAACTTTTGGCCATTGTTTTCTTTCTCCGCCAATTTCGACCGTATCTGTACGGTCGGTCGTTTATTGTCCGCACGGACCATGCGGCCTTGCAGTATGCTCTTAAGATGGACCAGCCATCCGGACAATTGGCGAGGTGGCTGGACACGCTGCAAGAATTTTCCTTCCAAATTCACCATCGGAAGGGTGTGCGTCACGCTAACGCGGACGCACTTTCCAGGTTGCCGCAACAATCCCCTTGTGCGTGTGCGTCGGGGACGCATAGGTGTGGACCGATTCAGCCCCCCCTCAGCCTGTCGCGCTGGCGGTGGATGTTCTCGAAACTCCGCTTACACCGGGACCGGTTGATGGGGACCGACTGACGGGATTTTGCGTCTTCCGAGGTCTGTGTGGATTCGGGAGCAAATGTTGGACGATTCTTTGGTGTCGTTACGAAAACGAACGGAGAAGGCGGGTAAGGAACTCGGTGCGGGTGGTATTTCGGAAACTGCTCTCCGAGACGGGTTGCTGATGTGGAGGGAAGGATACAGGAACACTGGCGTCTCGTTGTACCTGCGTCATTGCGGTACGAGTTGATCAGATCTTTGCACTGTGACACACTTTTACATCTGGGGTGCAGAAAACCCTATTGACGCTGCAACGAGACTATTATTGGCACGGCATGACGACAGATGTCGTCGGTCACGTTCGCGCGTGTCCCGATTGTGCCCGCCGTAAGCCGCCTAAACATCCATATGTTCCGCCGATACAATCGATTCAAGTATCTCGGGTTAATGAGCTGGTGGCGTTAGATATTTTGGACCCTTTCCGCCATCCGCTAAGGGAAATAAGTATTTACTGGTGGGGTGGAGTACCTCTCCCGCTGGCCGATGGCCTGGCCTTTGCCTGACCAGTCAGCGGCGTCTATCACTGACGCCTTTCTATTTGGGTATGTAATGGACAAGGGGCGCCGGAGAGGCTCCTTACAGATCAAGGGCGTAACTTTTCGTCCAAATTGTTGGGGAGGTGTGTGCGGCTCTTGGAACTAAAAAGATACGGACATCCCCCTACCACCACAAACGGATGGTATGGTGGAACGGTTGAATCGGACTCTGTCCGCCATGCTGTGCCATACAGTCGGGGAAAATCAATCTGATTGGGATTTGCATATCCCTGGGTGCTTTCGGCGTATCGCATGACGCCGCATGCGGCTACTGGATACTCGCCGTTCTTTCTTATGTACGGCCGTGAAAATGTGCCGCCGATTAATGAGCAGTTGGGAACCGGTGCGAGGGGACCTGTTAAGCCTCTTCCTGAGTATATTCAGGACAACGTTCGCCGTGTCACTGAGGCGAGGGAAAGAGCCCGCATGGCTACAGCCAAAGCCCAGGCCAGGAATGAGCGGTGTGCCCGACGTTCGAAGGGGGAGTGCCCTGGAAAAAGGGGGACCTGGCCTGGCTTCATTGCCCGCAGGTGCGGCCAGGTACCTCTCCTAAATTACATAAACCGTGGCAAGGTCCGGTCCGCCTCATTGAGGTTCCCAACCCACAGTCGGCGCGTGTTCAGGTTGGTTCGCGGCGCTGGTTCGTGCATACATCCCGGTTGAAGCCATACATTGCCCCGCGGCCGGATGCGTCATCTCCCGAAGTTGCCTTGCCGGGGTCTGTTGCTGCCGACTCGCCCTTGCCTGTGTCTGCTGACCTTGCCAGAGCGCCTGTGTACCTTTCACAGACAAGCCGGCCGTGACGCCGCAGGGAGGAGGACGTTCCGCTCGTGGGATGCCGACCGGAGCCGCAGAACCTACGGACCTGCAGCTCTTCCTATCCCTCCGCGGACGCGATTACGGGATGTCTCTGGACGCGCCGGGACAGTGGCGGGCCTCCAATGGCGACGGATGAACTCGCTCCCGTCGCCCTTAAAACCCTTCCACGTTCCGCTCAGCGGGTGGGCTGCCGACCGTCCGGGACGGCCCGGCTACCCGTACTCGCTCGAAATCCCTCACGTTTCGTTAAAATTGTGTTGTGTTGTGTTCTTGTTATATTGTTGTTGCATGCTTCGTGTCTTTTTACGTGTTGGTCCTTTACACCCGCATTGCTTGTCAGGTTGCAATTCAGCCGAGGTCGGCTGGATTTTCTTTATGGGGAGGGTGATGTAATGCGGGCGTAAACGGCCCTCCGGAGGTGACGTCATGAGGGAGGAGTTAGGTCACGTGGGGGAGAGGGTTAAGCTATAGAAGGAGGGAACCGGAAGAGGAGGGGAGTGACGGGGAACCAGGAACAGAGAGAGGCCACGAAGGGCGAAGCAGAGGGTGGCGAGATCGCCACGAACACGGGGAGCGAGGATCGGCACCGTTGGCCAGCGGTGACCGACCCAAAGCAGCGAGGAGGCTGCAGTCAGCAGCGGGCTGCATAGAGAGTCAGCAGCGGGGCTGCATACAGAGTCAGCAGCGGGTCTGCATACAGTAGCAGCCAAGAGGGTCTGCATAAAGGGGTAGCAGCGAGTCTGCAGGGAGAGAACGGAGGTTACGGTAGATGAAGCAGAGAGTCTGCGGGAAGAGAAAGGAAGCTATAAAAGAGAGTCAACAGCCGGGGCTACAAATACAGTGTTATCACAGAGTGCCGTGTGGAGAAGACAAGAACCCAATAAAGGACACGAAGACAGAAAGAAGTGTCTGAGTCCTTTTATTACAATTGCTTGTGGACTACACACACAGCACCCGGGTCCGTCCCATCATCTCCTGCCTTCAAACTGCACGTGATAGCCTCCGATTGGACATAGCCTGGCACAAGCGCTGTGGTGACATCACTACCACCTGGTGGCAAATGGCGGCTGTTGTTGTTGTTGTAGAGTGTGTGTAGTCCACAACAATGACCTTACCAGCTCGCCTTCAACACTGGCCTTAGAGAGCAAACACCCTTGTGTGGTGCGTGTGTGCACGGAGCAGAAGAGTCACGTTACTTTGGGAGCGACGGCACAGTGGTCAGTGCACTGCGTCATGAACCTGGCGACCTGATTTTGATTCCCGGTCATGGAGAACATCTGTGGCAAGTGATGTTTGAACTCTTGGGCCTCCCCTACATCAACTCAGCCTTAAATCAGTAACTAGTGAGCACTGGGGAGACAAAAGCGGTCTGGCGTGACGCTCGCCACGCTGCTACGGCGGCTAGGAGATGTTAACTACCTCGCCTGGTATACAGGAGGTCGCGGGTTCGATCCCGACTGACGTTTAGAGTTAGCAAGTTCTCCTGGCGATTGCGTGTAGTTTCTCTGGGTCCTCCGGTTTATCCCTTTACATTTAGAAAATGTGGCCGCTATAAATCTGCACGCGATAAGCCACTTCGGTGAGCTCTCATTTGTGGGCAGGTCACTTCTGAGAAGAGCTGCGGAGCTCAGCGTGGCCTGAGCTGGGACATAGAAATAGTTCAATTTCATAGTTTTAGTTTATCTCATGTACTGTGCCGGCCTTCATAGGTGCCAGCTAAGAGTGTCACATGAGGGAACTCTGTCTTATACCCACACGCACACAGTAGACATCTCACAGTGGTTCGCCGATTGCCCTGGCGAGTTCCAACGTCAGCCGTCAGGTCAAATCTAAAACATGGTGGCTAAAGGGGACTCGAGCATTGAGGCGAGTGGCTGGAAACTCGACACAAGTGCAATTATCAATAGCCCAAACAGGGGAGACAATGTTTACACAGGATCAATAAGAGACAACCTGGCGGTGATGTGGTAGAACTCCCAACTCACAGTTGCAACAGGATGATTTCAAATCCTGGGCAGGAGCCAACACAGTCCATCATAACTATAGAGTGGATAAAGTAGGTACCGTTTTGTGTGAAGTCAACAGTGGTTGCAAAGTGTAGCAACTGCCCTTTTGCAAAGTTACACATGCAGATTAGCACTATCCAGTGCGTGTCTACGCATGAGAAACACACAAATATGTAATTTGTACTTCCATTATTAATCACTGCTAAACCCATGTGTATTGTGTACGTATGATACTGTTATTTATGCCGCAAACAACAGACGTACACAGGCCACGTCTTCATCGCTGCGGCGTCATTAACCTGCAGCGCGCACTGCCGCCAACTTGGTGGTGCACGCCACGCGACAGACTTGCACGGCAAAGTGAAACAAATCGTTGTGACTTTTGTGTGAACACCCAGGGCCACGAGTCACACATCTCGAATAAGTCACAGGCGCGACAGAACTCCGAGCGGCACTGCAGGCACCGCGTCTCTTTGGTGAAACGTGACAAGCAACCCCACGGATTTCAAAACGCCCAACGGCTGTGCTCACCGCGGCACGATGGTGACCCTGAAGGACTGGTTGGTGGCCTCCCCCATGAGGTAGAGGGAGATGTTCGGGAACAGATGCCACGGGGTGCTGCCCGGCCTCCAACAAACCAGCTGCTCCCAGCCAGAAACCCTCGGGAACTTCTCCGTCTGCAACACGCGCACACACACACGCACACGCACACGCACGCACACACACGCACGCACGCACACGCACGCACGCANGCACACACACACGAACGCACACACACACGAACGCACGCACGCACACGCACGCACACACGNCCACACACGCACACGCACGCACCACANACGCACACGCGCACGACGCACGCACCACACACACGCGCACGCACGCACGCCGCACACACACGCACGCGCGCACGCACGCACACACACGCACGCACGCCACACACATGATAAAGATCATCCGCCAATCATTGTGCACAGACCGTCAGCTAAAGTGCTGTGTGCGCAAGCAGTTAACAAACGTGATGTGGCCGGCTCATCGCATAACCCTGTTGCCTCTGTGTGTAGAAGTTGTTTCGCACCGTACGTAGCCAGCCGTGCTAAATCGCAGGTGCCTCAGATCTCCTCCCCGCTCTGTAATCTCCCTTCCCGTCGTCACATTTCCGAAGATCTTACGACCTCGCTCAATCCCAGAACAAACTACAAACTCTTACACTTTAATGGCCGTTTGCCATTTTAGGCCTTTGGCCTGTGCTCGGCAACTGTGGTCTAGAACAAGTATAGATGATTCGGAAACAATCGACCGCTACTACTGCGGGCGTGGTGTGATCGCACGCGTCACAGCGAGCGCACGAGTCAACGCGTGCCCAGCCGCGCAACCGGCGTCCGTGTGGAACCCACGGGAGAGTTGCGCTTGTGGCGGAGACGACGGCGTCGAAGACTCGCTTCGGGAGGCGCAGGTCTGTGGTGCCACTGTCGACGATGCTCTTGTCGTCGTTGTACTGCAAAGGGGCGTGAAAACACGACGTGCTTCAAAATGCACACGTGTAAGCATCCGTTCCCACAGCATCACACGATCAGAGAGAGGCCAAGTGTCCGTTCGAATTTCGCTCGTGGAGAAGTGGAACCTTCGCGTTGGAGAACGGCCGACGAAAGTTGATCTCACAGAGCTACCTCCGAGATCCCTTCAAGCATCACGCAGCAGGGTCGTTGTTTTTACAAATNGCTGCCACGTCTATCCCACCTTGTGCCAGCATGGCCATGCAGCCAGTGGAATGCGCGAAGCTGAGCCTTACGGGCAATGGTCCTTCTTCATGGCACGTGGAATTAACGAACGAGCGCACGCACGTAGGGCACGCTTACCTCCTTGCAGTCCATTTTAAGGTCCCTGCCGTGCACCTCCATGCGCACAATGATCACCTCGTAATACAATTCCCTCCGCATGGGCTGTACCACATGTCTCCGATGTACAGGTCTGTGTCCACCCCACCCAGAATCTGCAAAGATAGCCGCAGAGGGAGCGACATCGCGAGTGAATTCACACCGGGGACGTATTATAGAATTAAACCAGACTCAGTGCTCGTGCTTGACATAGAAGAGCTGCATTTCCCTCCGCTCCAATGAGCAACTGAGACGGCACCAATCTCCATCGGTGGCGCAGAGCACGTATCATAAAGTGGTAGTCATTGTATCTACCCAGGAGGAATGATTGGCCGAGTTGACCCTCGACCCGGATTACTCTCGACCTTCTGATTAGAGTCGAGCGTTCTAGCCCAAGCGCCACCACGACAGGTCAAGATAATCACTTCAATGGCAACACTCTTCAGCGACTTGCACAATCCGAGTGTTCTTGCGAGTGGACGACGAGAGCGCCCACAGAACCAACGTGGACGCAAAAGGGTCGCACACACGCCATGGGTGATGGGTACAAGAGACACCCCAGTGGAGCCTTCGACAGACTGTTGTCGGGGCAAGTGCTGTTAGCGAGCGCCTGTCAAGGCTGGCACGGTGCACCAAGAGGAGGGTGGCCAGCACCACGCCCGGCCACCTTTGTCTCCCTAATGGATACATACACGACACCAGGTACTCATTGAGGCCGATTCCCCTAGGGGATAACCCAGGGCCAGTTCAGATGATCGTCACTGGTGGTGTTGCCCGTGAAGGGAACCCAACTCGGGTCGCCGGGTTCGTAGCGCAGAGCAGACCGCCGCACAGCGCTCCCAAAGACGCAGACGCACACACACAGGCACGCAGCGCACACACACGCACACACACACGCACACACAGGCACGCACACACAGGCACGCGCACGCACAGGCACGCGCACGCACACACACAGGCACACACAGGCACGCGCACGCACAGGCACGCGCACGNACACACACAGNCACGCGCACGCACACACAGGCACACACACACACAGGCACACACAGGCACGCGCACGNGCACACANACATGCGCGCACGNACACACACACGNACNCACGCACACACACACACACACNGGCACACGCACGCACACACACGCGCACACACANAGCACGCACACACAAGGAACGCACACACACAAGGAACGCACATGCACACACACACACGCACACACAGGCACACAGGCACGCACACACAAGCACGCACACAGGCACGCACGCACACAGCACGGCGCGNACACACACATGCGCACGCACACACAGGCACACACACGCACACACGCACACACACACGNACACACACACACAGCACACACACACNGACCACACACGNACACACACACGNACACACACACGCANACACACACAGCACACACACGCACACACACANGCACACACACACGCACACACACAGGCACGNACACACANGCATGCACACACACAGGNACACANACGCACGCACACANGCACACACACACACACACGCACACGCACGNACACACACACACACACACACAGCACGCACGCACACGTGTTGTATCCTAACCCTTCTTCCATAATTGAGATTAATAATATTTGATGATTTTTATATATTATCTTTTACTTGTTTTTTTAATGAGTGAAACACACCAAGCGCAGCAAACTGCAAAACACCAGGTGTTGTTAAGTAATGAACCGGAGGAGGGCTAGGATGGCAGAATTTGCAACCTTGCTTCAAGGAAAGATAAGGCCTGATGAACGGGCACATGTCACCCGTGCAAGGGCAGAGACAGTGGGAGTGTCAGCCAGACATAGTTAAGGCAAAAAGCCCAACCATCCTGCATGGTTTTAAAGTAACGTCAAAATTCGTAATTCAACAACAGAGTAGGCTAAATTATCGATCCTCGCGCTCGCTCAAATTGGAGACCAGGCTGCGAGCTACATCAATGAACCATTGCCCATTTGCTAATCCAATACTGAATGTTAATATTACTGACGTCAAAACGAATTCTATGACCTCAGCACATGGGCAAATAATAGGGCAGTGTCGACTCAAAGGCAATGGAAGAAAACAGAAGCGCCTTTGTCTAAATCACAACCACAGAAAGCCAGGAATCATCACTGATTGTGTGTTCAGGGATTCCGAGCTAGTTAGAACACGTGCACAGGGGGGGAGCTGATGTAAACAACCCTGCGCGTCTGAATGTGAGGGGGACTTGGACCTGGAATTAAGAATAACACTCCAGAGCAGAAGGTTGGACAGGGGGGAGCTGATTTAAAAGAGTGTTGTATATCTCTCAAGGCGGGCAAGACCCAGCTGAATAACAAGGCTGCGGGGGTCACCAGAAGTTCGCATTCGCCTAGTTAAGACAAAAAGCTCAATTATTCTGTATTGCTATTAAAGTAACGTTAAAGTCGGAATTTAACAACAGGGTAGGCTAAAGTTATTGATATTCACACCCACTCCAATTAAACCAGGCCACAAGTTACGCCTACTGAACCATCACCATTATTAAGTCAATATGAAATGTTATTTCCATACTTAATACTTTCTATACAACTCGACCCGAAGCATATGACAATCAGAACCTTCCTAAGTCAAAATTGAATCGCACCCAGACAGGAGCGAATAGTCGATATAAGGTTGAAGAGGGAAGGAAATTAAGAGCACGGCGAACTGCAAACGTAAGCAAAAAGCCGGGAACAACACCAGCCCAGCAACAGCGAGTGGGGCTTCGACAGGCCATAAAGTAGAATAATTACTCCCGGGGTCAGGGGACACAAGAAGAAGCAGGCAGACAAAAACCAGAACTGACTCCAAGGTTCAACCGCCCTCACCTACTCAGGAGGGACGGAAATTAATGAGGCCTTGAGTTAACGGCAGCTGGACGGCAACAACAACGGAGCAGAGATAGGGTGGGGCAAAGACTGCGGGCTATGAAATGCAACTTCGTGTCAGTAAAGCTCTGACAAACAAGTTAAGTTAAAGACATCACAATACATAATATCGCACATAACATCAATGTTAACGCTATTCACCGTAAACTATATTCCGCTTATATCAGGCACCAAGGAATACGAATTCCTAGGATCAAGAAACTTACCCCTTAACCTAAGATATCGGAAATAAATTAATAGTAATAAGTATATGCATGAAAAGACAAAGTAAAACTTATGAAAAGCCAGGATAACGGATGAATCACCACCAGGTCGAATATAATACATAATAAAAAAAAAAACGATGTTAAACCCAGGGTCGGAGAGAAAGGGAGATCCCGGCCGTCTTTGTATCCCCGCAGCGCGGGATAGGAGTGTGTATACGCTCGGGAAACACCTCCACTGGAGTCAAGCACCACGATGGGAAACGACAGACCTTAGGTTACATACAGAATCATAACTGTGAAATAGTAAGGGACAAATGTTAACTTAAAACTTTTAACCATTTCTTTGTGCGCCGGGTCGGAGAGAGTGTTGCCCCTCCCTCCAGGTTGTGCGAACAAAGACGCCTATGAGACATTTGTAACGTCTGTGTTTTGGGTTCATGAAGAAGGCCAGACAGAGAGACGACTTCGAGGCAATTTGTAACATCTGATTGTTTGCTCGTGGGTTTATGGAGGGAGTGTGACAACGGAATATACCGTCAGTGATGCACACAAGGACACACGGACGTACGGACACACACATGGACACACCTGCCTACGGACAGATCCTGACACAGCAAAAATCGGAAGAAGCCCCGCCTTGTGGGCGGGATCCAGGGGATTTTTCGGCATAAAGTAAAGGATCCTGAGCATTGGAAACCAGTGCGACGGGAGGGTCCACTCAGAAGCTCGACCGGGAGGGTCGACTCAGGAACGAGTGCGACCGAGCGGGTCTACTCAGGAGTGCGACCAGCGGGTCCACTCAGGAGTGCGACCAGAGGGTCGACTCAGGAGCGAGGGCGACCAGCGGGTCGACCCAGGAGCGAGCTCGACCGGAAGGGTCGACTCAGGAGCGAGCTGCGACCAGCGGGTCGGCTCGACTCATCTTCAGCTCGTCAACCTCTGCCGAATCGGGGTCTCTGCTGCCACCGGAGTGGTGAGCATCGCGGTTCGGCGACAACCAGAGCTGCACGCTACGAGCGAGTTGTGGGCGCCACCTACCGACCGGGTTCCGAACTGCGACAGCGTATCAACAGCCATCCGACAGGGGATCGACTGATACGTATGACGCGCACCGCCCCTCACCACACGACCACCAGGCGTCTGTTTGACCTAAAGAATCGACTCCGAACACTGACTATTCAAGACAACTCTTACCACTCAAAAACACTCGAACCCATAAGCCATCCGTGGCTGGAAAGCATCACAACGAGACCGAGTGATGGCCCTCCGTCTCTTATAAGAGTATTCTTAATTTTATCTTTAATATTTAGTGGGCTGTACTCTTAATCGCATAAATTCCCAACAGATCCATCAATACGAACTGATTCTTGGCACCTCCTTCCGCCGAGCCACGCTCACGTGGGAGTGGTGGCCCACCGGATCCTTATCAGGTGATCTGGTCCCCAATTAGTAAACTTGGTATAAGATAACGATCTTCGGAAAAGGAGCACCGTTGCAGGCCCTTACTCCGAGCCGTTCTGTGGTAACCTGCCGATGTATCTGTTGAGATTGGTGCCTTTAAGAATAATAACTGTTTTTGATTGTGTTTTTTTATCGCCGTATAATCTTTCAAGTATCTTTCAGTCATAATCGCCGCACGTACTCGCATCCTCTACAGAATATTCAACTGTTCCGTGACCCAAGGTGTTAACAACGTGATAAGGGTTGCGTATGATCAATAAGGAGTGCGGTACTGCGTGAACAATATTGAGTACAATCATTCATTAACGTTAAGGTTTTTCTTAGCATAGTATTTGCATGTTTTAACGACTCTCTCTCTCACTAACAACCATCGCGTTATGCGGGATCCATGTGCCGTTGTCAAAGTGAAATCAGACAATCGTTGATGATACTGTATTGATGCCGTATTGACGTTCCGGGATTGAGAGTTCGCATACTATATCATAGTTAAGGTTGAATTAGTAATAAATTGATCAATACGGAAGTGGTTGTGTGATTCTTTCCTGAAATCTATGCATAAGATCTGCCACTGCGTTGAGATTTGAACTTGGTGACCTTAATAAACACACTAATACACTCAGTAAATGTTAAAGCGATAACGGGGTGACCCGGAGACCTAAATATAACCACGAATACACACTCTGGAATGTTAAAGCGAGAATGAGACGAACCTAGACAACGATGCCGAGTTAATCTAAGTTAATCTTGCATACTTACACCACACCTGCATAACTGCATACGATTAATTGCCTTATTCCGATCAATAACCCACCCTCGTCACCGAGGCGGGGTCTGGTTATCATAACGACTTGCATTATCATAATTACACCCACTCGCATAATTAATACGATTACCTCTCGAATTGGCATAATTAAAATGTGCGTAATTACAAAATTAACATATTTCCGGATAATTATACATTTGGCCAAATTTCATTTAATTATTATTATTTTCACTGAACATTTATAACCCACATATACAACATAATAATTTCACCCACGCACGCATACAACATAACAAATTTTCATAACCAACATATACAACATAATGGGGGCTCGTCTTCCGGGATCTCTCGCAGACAGTTTATGCATGAATTCAGGAACGAATCACTGATGTGTTAATCAAAGTGTTGTGAACTAACGTTGCCTTGTGATTGTAAACGGGGGTATACAAACAAAACGCGCTCTGAAGGGAGGTACCAGAGTAGCAGAGTATAACAAAGACAGCTGGGCTGAGATTATTTGCTCGAGTTGAACTAACGCATCCTGTGATACAATTGTTTATATGTGCTCTGAAGGGGAATTCTAGAGTAACTCACGACGCACATGAGATGTTAGAATTAAGATACACTCTTAAGTCTATTAACCACACTACATAATAGAGATGGCACAGGATCCACAACATTCTGAGTTTGACACACAACGCATAACACTGATACAGAGTGGACCTCTGAGGAGGAGATGGAATCTATGGAAAAACAATATCGGGAATTTGTGTTAAAACGTACTGGACGGACTGCTAGCCAGCAGACGGAGCAGAGAGATATATGGGAGGGAGCCATACAGAAGATGTTAAGGCCCATAGAAGGAAACTACTTAAGGACGTGATGAAATGTGGCAAAGCCAAACGTGACGTAAAAATTGCAGAAATAGCGAGGGTAGACTCGTATCTCCTCGCACAGACAGACAGAGAAAGATTATGGAATGAGGAAAAATTTGAAAGGGAGAGACAAGAGAAACTGTCCTTAATGGTGCAGGTAGAGCGTCTGCACGCCCTCGTGAGAGAGAAAGAATCCGCACTAAATGCACCAGTGAAACACCCAGACGTTGATACACAGAACACATACGGGAGTAACAATTTACCACACTCCGAGCCACGTGGACGTAGCCCAGGGCCAGGTCTCACAATGAGTATGGCTACTATGCAAAGCAATTTTGATAAAGTAACACCCTCGCAAATCGAGGAGAGAGAAGAGGAAATAATAATACAAACGGGAAAACATGAGGCCGACCACCCAACGTTAGAGAGAGACAAATAATTAACCCTAAGTCATCAGGATACACTGTAATGATAGAGCGGAAAAGGGCGGAGCTGGTGCAAGACGGGAAACATGACATAAACAGCACACCAGGCAGACGCACGCTACGCGAGTATGACCGACATGATGCAGATGACAGAGACAGCTCACCAGAGAAACGCACCTCGCACAAACACGACCAACACGACACGGGTAACAGGAGCTCACCAGAGAGACGCACATCACACAAGCATGAGCCATGGATAAGCAGAAATCACCGAGCCAAGTTGACCACGTAACAGGTGCAAAAGGCACTACAAAAGTTATGTTGAGCAGAGCCACCGTGATGGTGACGGCTCATCTGACACTGACTCCTCTGACGATGACCAACACGACACGGGTAACAGGAGCTCACCAGAGAGACGCACATCACACAAGCATGAGTCATGGATAAGCAGAAATCACCGAGCCAAGTTGACCCACGTAACAGGTGCAAAAGGCACTACAAAAGTTATGTTAAGCAGAGCCACCGTGATGGTGACGGCTCATCTGACACTGACTCCTCTGACGATGACCAACACGACATGGGTAACAGAGGAGAGGGACGCATGACATGTAAAAATCACCCACGCAAAACCACCGCACCACAGATGACAGAGACAGGAATCCCGATAACCATGAAGCACGAGACAAACATAAATACAACACCTCACCTAGCAGGCACCACACACGTAGTAGGCAGCATGAAGGTCAAGGACAAAAACACTCACCACATAGACACCGCTCAAGGAGATCACGCACACCAACCCACAAGCACGAATCACAAGACCCACATAAGGAAAACAAGAGACACAAGCAACGGGACAGATACGAATCCTCGGACAGGGGAGATCACGACACAGACACGGGACACATGACAACAGTGATAGTGGAGACAAGGGTAGCTCAAGGGAGCACTCCTCAGGAACCGACACCACTGATGACGAACAACACACTTTTAACAGTAAGACACTAAAACTAATGGACAAAGCACTCGTGAGAATTCCCTATTTCGATCCACATAACAAGAACAGGGATATCCACACTCACATAGCTACAGTAGAACAGGAGGCTAAGATCCGGGTCTGGGTAAATCAACAGAAAAGGCATGTCTATTATCAAGGAGCCTACATGAACCCGCCAGACCATGGGTAGCCTCCCTGCCAAATAGGGTGAAGAGTGACTTTAAACAATTGAGCCGAGCAGTAGTTAAGAGATTTGGGGAATACTCCACACTATCCGAAGGATTGAACGCGGCAAAGTTGATGACCCAGCGTGTAGACGAAGACCCACGAGATTATCTCCTGCGCCTTAAGAAAGCATATTACGCAGGGACGTGGACAATGCCCAGGGAGATAAGACAGTCTTAAAAGTGATGTTCTTCCAATCATTGAGACCTGAAATAGTGAGAATAGTAGGAATGATGTTGGACCCCGAGACTGCCTCCCTACGCCAGATTGAAAGCAAGGCCCACACGGCCTGGGTGAACGGACGGAAAACCACTGGCATAGCCAAAACCCACATCGTCACCAGAGATAAAGAATGCCTCGATCTGGAGGGAAGCGAATCTCCAAGGAATAATATTAGCGCCACACGGGGTGGACATGAATTCCCCCAGGAGAGGGCGCCTAACCAATAGAATCAACACCCGTCCACAACACGCTGAATAACGTTCCACGTGGGGGAGGAACGAGGCCAGAGGAACTTGGCACCCACAGCCGCCACCACCATGGAATGCAGAAGAGGGCGGAGGCTGGAATTATGGAGGAGGAAGAGCGAGTGACGGGCCATACCTACCCCGCGGAGGCCGACGCCCACCAAACCAGTTACCATATCGTCCCTCACTGCCGCCTCCACTAACAATAGAGCATAGACCACCGTTAGCTAACAGGAATCGATATGCTCACCACATTAGGATGGAAAAAGAGCTCCTAGGGAGTATGAAGACTCCATGCAAGTAGCGAAGGGAAGAATACCAACTATACCCACACAGGAGGAGGACACACCCAGAGCAAAGGTAGCCCAAGTGAACGTAGGGAAGACAAGAAGCCTCGAAGCAATCACCGAAGTGGTACCAGAGGGAAAAGGGTACCATCTAGGGGAATTGATTCCGTAGGACCAGTCGGACGAGTCCACGTGGAAGTAATACTGCAAGACACCCTGACCAGCCAGGGCCTTTGTGATACTGGAGCAGAAATATCCATGATATCCAGAGAATTATTTGACGAACTCCAGACTGCCCTCCAGAGGAAGAATGAAACACTACAAATGATGCCAAGTAAACTTACCTACTCAGGATGTGAAGGGACCCACATGCGACCATTGGGCAAAGTTATGACGAAGTTGACGTTCAACAAAATCAACATGAACCATCCACTATATGTCGTACAATACCCAGGTAAAGAACTGATTATTGGGATCGAACTACTGAATCGCCTGAAACCCATTATGAACCTTGAATCCCGACAAATTTGGGCACAGTCAATGCCGGAGCAACAAAGGGACTCAGAAGATGAAGACGTTATGAGAGACTCCACGGGAATCCAAGTGATAACACAAGAGCTCGACGACCTATCAACGACAATCAGGAACGAAGACGAGCTCCCGCAGGAATTCGAATCACTCAGCTAATGACTAACAGACTGAGAGAAGTCCGAAAGGAAGCCGACTTAGAGTCAGTATCACCGAATGACCGTCCCCTCATGGAGTATATACCGCCCCCTGGAGGCCAAACCGACGAACTGCAAACTGATGAAGGAGAACACAAGGGCAAGAGCGTATTACCCTCGGATGAAGCCAAGGCAACTCAACCGATAGTAACGCAAAAGGAACTTTCAATTGAGCCGCCCGAAACCACGAAGGCCCTAGATCCAAACCAAGAGAAAAGAGTCCTTACAATAGAAGAACAAATAGAACAACAAATTGAAGCAGCAGACGCCCTAGAGAGCGACACTCAACGAGACGAGCTACGACAACTGCTCCAAAAATACAACTCCCTGTTCTCCAAAGACTCCTATGATTGTGGCAAAACCGACCTACATGTGGTATCCATTCCCACACTGGAGGGAGCACCAGCGGTATACGTGAAGCAATACAAGATTCCACTGGCCGCCTATGAATCGATCCAAGAAACCCTAGAGAACCTACTCAAAAAGAACATAATCCGGGAATGCAACTCGACCTACAACTCACCCATTTGGCCAGTACTAAAACCCACGGGAAAATGGAGACTCACGATCGACTACCGACAACTCAATAAAACAGTTCCCCTATCTCGATGGCCAATGGCAGAAATTGACCACGGTCTCAACCAAATAAAAGGCGCAAAGGTACTCACCACAATGGACCTAGCAAATGGCTTCTGGACCATGCCAGTAAAAGAAACCGATCAATACAAGTTGGCCTTCACCTCGACGGAATACAGTATACTTGGAATCGCTGCCCGTTCGGATACTCGAACTCACCCGCAGACTTCAACATATTCCTCCACAAGGCGATGGGCGACGCAAAAGAGCGAGGCACCATCGTCTACGTCGACGACATACTAGTCAAGGACTCCTCATGGGAAGAACACCTCGAGAGCCTCCAGCACACCCTCGAGCAGTTAAAGGAAGCAGGCGCAAAGATTTCAATACAAAAAGGACAGTGGGCACGCAAAAGGGTGGACTACCTCGGGCTCCAGGTCGGCACTGAGGGAATGTTACCCCAAACCAAAAGACTTGAAGCCCTCCTCGCACTCAAATCGCCCACCACAGTCACGACCCTTCGGAGCTTCTTAGGGATTTGCAACTACCTTCGACAGTTCGTGGACGACTACGCAGGAATCGTTCGACCCTTAGTTAAACTACTGCAAAAAGACGAACCATGGGAGTGGGGACAGGAACAGGAAGCCGCAGGAAAAGAATTAAAACGACAGATCACAGAGGCATCCTGCCTAGCATACCCAGAGAAAGGGAAAGAATACTACCTGGAGACCGCATACTCAGATCATAGTATCAGCTCGGTACTGTACCAGAGACAGGAAGCAGAGAAACGAGTTATTGCCTATGCCAGCAAAGCCTCCGGGGAGTGGAGATGAAGTTCTCCGAGTGTGAGAAGGCGATATTTGGAAACATCTGGGCCATACAACATTTTCGGAACTTGTTGAACGGAGAGAGGATCATCCTGGAAACGAATCATGAATCCTTGGCATACCTCAACAGTAAGAAGATTGAGAGGGCCGCGTAACCAGCAGCCGAATAGCCAGCTGGGCACTGACACTCCAAGGCCTACCAATCACAGTGAAATATGCAAAAAACAAGAAAAGTCCAATGGCCCAAGGTCTTGCGATTTACATGATTGTACCTTTGACAGCATAGAAGCAGAGGACGAAAAGATACCTCCGGAGGACAACAGGTACCTGCCCTTCAGGAAGGAGACATGTGCCGACCTACCAGTGGTATACATCGATGGATGCTCCAAGATGAAGGAGAACAAGCTTCACGCTGGGTCAGGAGTCATTTGGGAAACTGGCCCACTCGCAGGGATTCAAGAGGGATTTCAGCTGGGACCAAAGTCAAACCAGTATGCAGAGTTGGTCGGGGTACACATCGCTGTCCAGATGGCATCCGATAACCAAATACGGACCATGGTGGTGTGCACTGATTCCAACTACGTACAGCACAGCTTCCTGCACCACCTACCCATATGGAAAAAAAACGAGATGAAGAACCATAGGAATAAACCAATTCGCCATCGAGAACTATTCGAGGCCATAGATAAGATGGTTCAGAACAAGGATATGAAGATATTTTGGAAGAAAGTCAAAGGGCACTCCAAGATACCTGGTCAGAGAAAACTGGGAACGACCAAGCAGATGCTATAGCAAAAGTGGGAAGCCTGGAAGGCACCCCGTGGAAGCTAGAAGACCAAACCGACAGAGACGGACAACAAGAGTCGACGAACCAAGACATCGCCGTGATAAGACTGGTCACAAGAAGTGGGAAGAACCCGGCAGAAGCTGGAACCAGAGCCCAATTGAACAGTGCCCAGCCTTCCGAAGACCTGATCAGAATGCAACAAGAGGACGAAACACTAAAGACACTCGCCGATCATATCCAAGATCCAGCAGAAATAATGTGTGGTCTGTCAAACCTAAGCTCCAAGGAAACTTGCAAGTTTAAGCTAAGTAAACCCAAGGAAAGAACCGGAACAGTGGCCATGATAGCTAATTCCCAGTGGTTGATTAGCACCCCTCTAGACACGGCAATTGTTTCCACCGATCAACACTCCATAACCATGGAAGTTCCGATTCCAAGCCACGTCGCACTGGCCACAATACCAAGAGGAACATTCGTACGCATAGGGGACAAGGTATTATATAACCTAGACAAAAGCCTACACCAAGCGGAGGTAGAAATAGTAGACATTCCGAGGCCACAAGGTTGAGATAAGCAGCACTCTGCCCAACTTGTTGAACAGTAAAGAATTCCATATGGTGAAAATTATCCCTCAGCGAATCAGAGATTAACATAACAGATCTTACTTGGGCGACCGAAGAGGCTGGATATCAGCGAAATCAACAGATGGGGATGGGAATCACAGGGGCAACAGGGATGATCATACTAGTCCTGGCTATTCTAACCTTAACATACCATGTGGCCAAAATGAATGCCGAACTTAAAAGACTAATCGCAGCACAGGCCACCTACCATTCGAGCCCAGGAACAGGGATAGAGCCAAGGCCTGATGATGCCACCCAAGAATAACCGTAGAAACTATCTTTTTAACGATATCTCCTATAACATATAGTCAATAGAATAATTTTCCTCCCGTTTTCCTTCCTTTAGAATTTTTTTTTTTTTTTTTTCTCTCTCTTGTCACATATAACCGTGTTAAGTTGTGACACGTACGCGCGCGTTGTAAGGAATAGCAGCAAAACTTGAGGACAATCGATGGTTCATGATGGAAGAAGGGTATACATTTTTTAAAAATAACCCGTGGCCATTTGACCACTGGTCATTTTTAAAAGGGCGGAATGTTGTATCCTAACCCTTCTTCCAAATTAAGATTTATAATATTTGATGATTTTTATATATTATCTTTTACTTGTTTTTTTTAATGAGTAGAACACACCAAAGCGCACCAAACTGCAAAACACAGGTGTTGTTAAGTAATGAACTGGAGGAGGGCTAGGATGGCAGAATTTGCAACCTTGCTTCAAGGAAAGATAAGGCCTGATGAACGGGCACATGTCACCCGTGCAGGCGGCAGAGACAGTGGGAGTGTCAGCCAGACATAGTTAAGGCAAAAAGCCCAACCATCCTGCATGGTTTTAAAGTAACGTCAAAATTCGAAATTCAACAACAGAGTAGGCTAAATTATCGATCCTCGCGCTCGCTCAAATTGGAGACCAGGCTGCGAGCTACATCAATGAACCATTGCCCAGTTGCTAATCCAATACTGAATGTTAATATTACTGAAGTCAAAACGAATTCTATGACCTCAGCACATGGGCAAATAATAGGGCAGTGTCAACTCAAAGGCAATGGAAGAAAACAGAGGCGCTTTGTCTAAATCACAACCACAGAAAGCCAGGAATCATCACTGATTGTGTGTTCAGGATTCCGAGCTAGTTAGAACACGTGCACAGGGGGGGAGCTGATGTAAACAACCCTGCGCGTCTGAATGTGGGGGAGCCTTGGACCTGGAATCAAGAATAACACTCCCAGAGCAGAAGGTTGGACAGGGGAGAGCTGATTTAAAAGAGGGTTGTATATCTCTCAAGGCGGGCAAGACCCAGCTGAGTAACAAGGCTGCGGGGGTCACCAGAAGTTCGCATTCGCCTAGTTAAGACAAAAAGCTCAATTATTCTGTATTGCTATTAAAGTAACGTTAAAGTCGGAATTTAACAACAGGGTAGGCTAAAGTTATTGATATTCACACCCACTCCAATTAAACCAGGCCACAAGTTACGCCTACTGAACCATCACCATTATTAAGTCAATATGAAATGTTATTTCCATACTTTAATATTTCTATACAACTCGACCCGAAGCATATGACAATCAGAACCTTCCTAAGTCAAAATTGAATCGCACCCAGACAGGAGCGAATAGTCGATATAAGGTTGACGAGGGAAGGAAATTAAGAGCACGGCGAACTGCAAACGTAAGCAAAAAGCCGGGAACAACACCAGCCCAGCAACAGCGAGTGGGGCTTCGACAGGCCATAAAGTAGAATAATAACTCCCGGGGTCAGGGGACACAAGAAGAAGCAGGCAGACAAAAACCAGAACTGACTCCAAGGTTCAACCGCCCTCACCTACTCAGGAGTGACGGAAATTAATGAGGCCTTGAATTAACGGCAGGCAACAACAACGGCGAGCAGAGATAGGGTGGGGCAAAGACTGCGGGCTATGAAATGCAACTTCGTGTCAGTAAAGCTCTGACAAACAAGTTAAGTTAAAGACATCACAATACATAATATCGTACATAGCATCAATGTTAACGCTATTCACCGTAAACTATATTCCGCTTATATAACCATGCAGACACCAAGGAATACGAATTCCTAGGATCAAGAAACTTACCCCTTAACCTAAGATATCGGAAATAAATTAATAGTAATAAGTATATGCATGAAAAGACAAAAGTAAAACTTATGAGAAGCCAGGATAACGGGATGAATCACCACCAGGTCGAATATAAATACATAATAAAAAAAACGATGTTAAACCCAGGGTCGGAGAGAAAGGGAGATCCCGGCCGTCTTTGTATCCCGCAGCGCGGGATAGGAGTGTGTATACGCTCGGGGAAACACCTCCACTGGAGTCAAGCACCACGATGGGAAACGACAGACCTTAGGTTACATACAGAATCATAACTGTGAAATAGTAAGGGACAAATGTTAACTTAAAACTTTTAACCATTTCTTTGTGCGCCGGGTCGGAGAGAGTGTTGCCCTCCCTCCAGGTTGTGCAACACGAACAAAGACGCCTATGAGACGATTTGTAACGTCTGTGTTTTGGGTTCATGAAGAAGGCCAGACAAGAGATAATATTGCACCCAGACAGAGAGACGACTTCGAGGCAATTTGTAACATCTGATTGTTTGCTCGTGGGTTTTATGGAGGGAGTGTGACAACGGAATATACCGTCAGTGATGCACACAAGGACACACGGACGTACGGACACACACATGGACACACCTGCCTACGGACAGATCCTGACACAGCAAAATCGGAAGCCCCGCCTTGTGGGCGGGATCCAGGGGGATTTTTCGGCATAAAGGAACGGATCCTGAGCATTGGAAACCAGTGCGACGGAGGGTCCACTCAGAAGCTCGACCGGGAGGGTCGACTCAGGAACGAGTGCGACGAGAGGGTCCACTCAGGAGCGCGACCGGGAGAGTCGGCTCAGGAGGAGTGCGACCAGTGGGTCCACTCAGGAGTGCGACCAGAGAGTCGACTCAGGAGCGAGGGCGACCAGCGGGTCGACCCAGGAGCGAGCTCGACCGGGAGGGTCGACTCAGGAGCGAGCTGCGACCAGCGGGTCGGCTCGACTCATCTTCAGCTCGTCAACCTCTGCGAGCCGGAGGTCTCTGCTGCCGCCGGAGTGGTGAGCATCGCAGTTTGGCGACGACCCAGCGCTGCACGCTACGAGCGAGTTGTGGGCGCCACCTACCGACCGGGTTCCGAACTGCGACAGCGTATCAACAGCCATCCGAACTCACCACGGTGACAGGGGATCGACTGATACGTATGACGCGCACCGCCCCCTCACCACACGACCACCAGGCGTCTGTTTGACCTAAAGAATCGACTCCGAACACTGACTATTCAAGACAACTCTTACCACTCAAAAACACTCGAACCCATAAGCCATCCGTGGCTGGAAAGCATCACAACGAGACCGAGTGATGGCCCTCGTCTCTTATAGGAGTATTCTTGATTTTATCTTTAATATTTAGTGGGCTGTACTCTTAATCGCATAAATTCCCAACAGATCCATCAATACGAACTGATTCTTGGCACCTCCTTCCGCCGAGCCACGCTCACGTGGGGAGTGGTGGCCCACCGGATCCTTATCAGGTGATCTGGTCCCCAATTAGTAAACTTGGTATAAGATAACGAGCTTCGGAAAAGGAGCACCGTCGCAGGCCCTTACTCCGAGCCGTTCTGTTGTCAGATAACCTGCCGATGTATCTGTTGAGATTGGTGCCTTTAAGAATAATAACTGTTTTTGATTGTGTTTTTTTCTTTATCGCCGTATAATCTTTCAAGTATCTTTCAGTCATAATCGCCGCCGTACTCGCATCCTCTACAGAATATTCAACTGTCCCGTGACCCAAGGTGCTAACAACGTGATAAGGGTTGCGTATGATCAATAAGGAGTGCGGTACTGCGTGAACAATATTGAGTATAATCATTCATTAACGTTAAGGTTTTCTTAGCCTAGTATTTGCATGTTTTAACGACTCTCTCTCCCACTAACAACCATCGCGTTATGCGGGATCCATGTGCAGTTGTCAAAGTGAAATCAGACAATCGTTGATGATACTGTATTGATGCCGTGTTGACGTTCCGGGATTGAGAGTTCGCATACTATATCATAGTTAAGGTTGAATTAGTAATAAATTGATCAATACAGAAGTGGTTGTGTGATTCTTTCCTGAAATCTATGCATAAGATCTGCTTCTGCGTTGAGATTTGAACTTGGTGACCTTAATAAACACACTAATACATACTCAGTAAATGTTAAAGCGATAACGGGTGAACCGGGGTCTGGTTATCATAACGACTTGCATTATCATAATTACACCCACTCGCATAATTAATACGGTTACCTCTTGAATTGGCATAATTAAAATGTGCGTAATTACATAAATTAACATATTTCCGGATAATTACACATTTGGCCAAATTTCATTTAATTATTATTATTTCCACTGAATATTCATAACCCACATATACAACATAATAATTTCACCCACGCACGCATACAACATAACGAATTTTCATACCCAACATATACAACAGTGTCTTCAAGAATTCGTTTTTGGGAGAGCGGCGTTTCTCTCTGCGATGAGATCATTAAACCTGGTACAATGTGTGTGTGTGTCTTCAAGAATTAGTTTTTGGAGAGCNACGTTTCTCTCTGCATGAGATATTAAACCTGGGTACAATGTGTGTGTGTTCTTCAAGAATTAGTTTTTGGGAGAGCGACGTTTCTCTGCGTGAGATCATTAAACCTGGGTACAATGTGTGTGTGTGTGTCTTCAAGAATTAGTTTTTGGAGAGCGACGTTTCTCTGCGTGAGATCATTAAACCTGGGTACAANGTGTGTGTGTGTCTTCAAGAATTAGTTTTTGGAGCGCGTTTCTCTCTGCGATGATATTAAACCTGGGTACAANGTGTGTGTGTGTCTTCAAGAATTCGTTTTTGGAGAGCGGCGTTTCTCTCTGCGATGAGATTAAACCTGGGTACAATGTGTGTGTGTGTCTTCAAGAATTAGTTTTTGGCAGAGCGCGTTTCTCTCTGCAATGAGATCATTAAACCTGGGTACAATGTGTGTGTGTGTCTTCAAGAATTAGTTTTTGGAGAGCGCGTTTCTCTCTGCGATGAATATCATTAAACCTGGGTACAANGTGTGTGTGTGTCTTCAAGAATTAGTTTTTGGAGAGCGACGTTTCTCTCTGCGATGGATCATTAAACCTGGGTACAATGTGTGTGTGTGTCTTCAAGAATTAGTTTTTGCAGAGCGCGTTTCTCTCTGCGATGAATCATTAAACCTGGGTACAATGTGTGTGTGTGTCTTCAAGAATTAGTTTTTGGAGAGCGGCGTTTCTCTCTGCGATGAGATCATTAAACCTGGGTACAATGTGTGTGTGTGTCTTCAAGAATTAGTTTTTGGCAGAGCGGCGTTTCTGCGATGAGATATTAAACCTGGGTACAATGTGTGTGTCTTCAAGAATTAGTTTTTGGAGAGCGGCGTTTCTCTCTGCGATGAGATTAAACCTGGGTACAATGTGTGTGTGTCTTCAAGAATTAGTTTTTGGAGAGCGGCGTTTCTCTCTGCGATAGATATTAAACCTGGGTACAATGTGTGTGTGTGTCTTCAAGAATTAGTTTTTGGGAGAGCGGCGTTTCTCTCTGCGATGAGATTATTAAACCTGGGTACAATGTGTGTGTGTGTCTTCAAGAATTCGTTTTTGGAGAGCGGCGATTCTCTTGCGAAGAGATCAGTAAACCTGGGTACAGTGTGTGTGTGTGTCTTCAAGAATTAGTTTTTGGCAGAGCGACGTTTCTCTTGCGATAGATATCATTAAACCTGGGTACAGTGTGTGTGTGTCTTCAAGAACTAGTTTTTGGAGCGCGGCATTTCTCTCTGCGATGAGATTCATTAAACCTGGGTACAATGTGTGTGTGTCTTCAAGAATTAGTTTTTGGAGAGCGCGTTTCTCTCTGCGATGATATCATTAAACCTGGTTACAATGTGTGTGTGTGTCTTCAAGAATTCGTTTTGGGAGAGCGGCGTTTCTCTCTGCGATGAGATCATTAAACCTGGGTACAATGTGTGTGTGTGTGTCTTCAAGAATTCGTTTTTGGAGAGCGGCGTTTCTCTCTGCGATGAGATCATTAAACCTGGTACAANGTGTGTGTGTGTCTTCAAGAATTAGTTTTTGGAGAGCACGTTTCTCTCTGCAATGAGATCATTAAACCTGGGTACAATGTGTGTGTGTCTTCAAGAATTAGTTTTTGGAGAGCGACGTTTCTCTGCGTGAGATCATTAAACCTGGGTACAANGTGTGTGTGTGTCTTCAAGAATTAGTTTTTGGAGAGCGCGTTTCTCTGCGTTGAGATTCATTAAACCTGGGTACAATGTGTGTGTGTGTCTTCAAGAATTAGTTTTTGGAGCGACGTTTCTCTCTGCGATGATTCATTAAACCTGGGTACAATGTGTGTGTGTGTGTCTTCAAGAATTCGTTTTTGGCAGAGCGGCGTTTCTCTCTGCGATGAGATATATTAAACCTGGGTACAATGTGTGTGTGTGTCTTCAAGAATTAGTTTTTGGCAGAGCGGCGTTTCTCTCTGCAATGAGATCTCATTAAACCTGGGTACAANGTGTGTGTGTGTCTTCAAGAATTAGTTTTTGGAGAGCGGCGTTTCTCTCTGCGATGAATTCATTAAACCTGGGTACAATGTGTGTGTGTGTCTTCAAGAATTAGTTTTTGGAGAGCGACGTTTCTCTCTGCGATGGATCTCATTAAACCTGGGTACAATGTGTGTGTGTGTCTTCAAGAATTAGTTTTTGCAGAGCGCGTTTCTCTCTGCGATGAATCATTAATCCTGGGTACAATGTGTGTGTGTGTCTTCAAGAATTAGTTTTTGGAGAGCGGCGTTTCTCTCTGCGATGAGATCATTAAACCTGGGTACAATGTGTGTGTGTGTCTTCAAGAATTAGTTTTTGGAGAGCGCGTTTCTGCGATGAGATCATTAAACCTGGGTACAATGTGTGTGTCTTCAAGAATTAGTTTTTGGCAGAGCGGCGTTTCTCTCTGCGATGAGATATTAAACCTGGGTACAATGTGTGTGTGTCTTCAAGAATTAGTTTTTGGAGAGCGGCGTTTCTCTCTGCGATAAGATATTAAACCTGGGTACAANGTGTGTGTGTGTCTTCAAGAATTCGTTTTTGGCAGAGCGGCGTTTCTCTTGCAGAGATATTAAACCTGGGTACAGTGTGTGTGTGTGTCTTCAAGAATTAGTTTTTGCAGAGCGCGTTTCTGCGATGAGATCATTAAACCTGGGTACAATATGTGTGTGTGTGTGTCTTCAAGAATTAGTTTTGGCAGAGCGACGTTTCTCTCTGCGATGAGATCATTAAACCTGGGTACAATATGTGTGTGTGTGCACGCTTGTGGAGTTAATGCATACTTAGAATAATAAAAAACTAGTGGCATTCATGGATAAAATTGGTGGCAAAAGCTTGCTACTGCTACCACCTGTTCAAGCGTTTATACATTTCGTATATTTTGATGGTAAAGTTTCTTTGACGTCTGTTGCGGTTGTGCAGATGCCGAACATTAAAACATTAATAACGGATATGAATTACCGAGTCTGGTTTTTTCGAATGTGAGCACCTGCTGTCCAGTGTCCCGTGAATTGCACGCATGGTCATGAACCTTTGTCAGTGTACAAATGTGCAGATAATTACCAAAATGTTGACCGATGAAGTGTTACTATAGAAGTCTTGGTGAACCACAACTAAGAGTGGATGAAAGTTCAGTAAAACCTTGGATTGCGAGTAACTTGGTCTGCGAGTGTTTTGCAAGACGAGCAATTTTTTAAACAAATATTAATTTGATAAACGAGCGAGGTCTTGCTATACGAGTAGTACGTTCTGTCTGCCGAGCGTCACGTGATCACAACTGCAGCAGCAGAAACTGCAGCAGCAGCAGAAACTGCAGCAGCAGCAGCAACTGCAGCAGCAACTGCAGCAGCAGCACCACTGCAGCAGCAGCAACTGCAGCAGCAACTGCAGCAACTGCAGCAGCAGCAGCAACTGCAGCAGCAGCAGCAACTGCAGCAGCAGCAGCTGCAGCAGCAGCAGCTGCAGCAGCAACTGCAGCAGCAGCAGCAACTGCAGCAGCAGCAGCAACTGCAGCAGCAGCAGCAGAAACTGCAGCAGCAACTGCAGCAGCAGCAACTGCAGCAGCACAACTGCAGCAGCAGCAGCAACTGCAGCAGCAGCAGAAACTGCAGCAGCAGCAGAAACTGCAGCAGCAGCAGCAGAAACTGCAGCAGCAGCAGCAGCTGCAGCAGCAGCAGCAGCAGCAGCAGCAACTGCAGCAGCAGCAGCAGCAGCAGCAGCAGCAACTGCAGCAGCAGCAGAAACTGCAGCAGCAGCAGCAACTGCAGCAGCAGCAGAAACTGCAGCAGCAGCAGAAACTGCAGCAGCAGCAGAAACTGCAGCAGCAGCAGCAACTGCAGCAGCAACTGCAGCAGCAGCAGCAGTAACTGCAGCTCCCTTTGATGCTGTTAATCCTGCATAATGCGCATGCATATGTAGTACTAATCACATTCCTGCATTTCCCATAAATATGCAAAATTCCTCTTGATATGCAAATTCCTTTGTCAAGGCGCCCAGCTTATATATATGCTCCAAGCTCGTGTGCTGTTTCATTCAGACTCTGTTGCCTCGACGGACCTGGTTTTCACCTGAGGACGGCTGCTTGCGTTGTGGCCGAAACGTCGTGAGAATTTTTATTATGTTTTATTTTATTATTTTATTACTTCCCTTCTACGTGACTTTACCGAAAGAACCAAGACGGTGATCACAACTGATATACGAGTGCTTTGGATTACAAACACGTTTCCAGAACGAATTATGCTCGCAATCCAAGGTTTTACTGTAACTCAATATGATTGACCGTACGAAACCCACCAATGATCAAAGATGCCCACTTCGAGAGATTANCTGATTAAAGGTAATACTAAAGAATTGCAATGAGATAAATAAACATGATAATTGGTACTATTGCGCAGCTAGATAGAAGTTTCGTGACTGCAATGATTCATATTCTTGGTTTTTCGGTAAAGTCACGTAGGTAAAAACATTAAAAAGTAAAATAAAATAAAAATCACGACGTTTCGGAGGCAACACAAGTCTCCGTCTTCAGGTGGAACCGTCACAGCCACGACAGCCGTATCAAGTAAATGAGAGATTGCAGGAGCTACCACTCCGTTTATATAATGGTTGAGAGGTGGTGGGGCATGGGCCGCATCTTTTTATGAATATGGTAAGGTGAGGCTTGAGACTAAGAATAGACTGCATAACAAAGGCTGAGCCTTATGGAGTGGTGCGGTTTGTGACTCAACCTGTAACAGGGAGACCACCACTAAACATGGTAAAACAGTAATGGTTGTCTGTCAAATAAGATGGGCAAATAAGTGAAGACGGAAGCTTGTGTTGCCTCCGAAACGTCGTGATTTTTATTTTATTTTTTAATGTTTTTGCCTACGTGACTTTACCGAAAAACCTAAGGATATGAATCATTGCAGTCACGAAAGCTTCAAATCTAGAAATGATAATTGGTACTATTGTGGAGCTATTTAAATATATATTTACTCTGCTTGACTGCCCTGATAATATTTGTGGGGGCAGGGGGCTGGGGAGTTGCATTGCCCAACTTTGTAAGTAGCCCAGTGCCAAAGAGTTTAGTGCTCGAATCGCCTCCACCCAGAGAATGACTCCAGAGAGAATCCACGAAGAATAAGTATAACCCGTAAAAACAAAGTTTTTCACTCTAAGTCAGCGGTCGGGAACCTATGGCTCGCGAGCCATATATGGCTCTTCCAGTGACGGCATATGGCTCCCAGACAATTTTGAGTTGAAAAAATTATAAAATAAAATAAAAAAATCAGTTTGGAACTGAGTTTAAAATACTTGTGATATTACTTAATAATACTGTGTCATTTTAAGGTAAATAGAAATTAGTTTTGAAGATAAATTTCACGGGTCACGCCTGCACGAAGCTCAACCTCACCACGTACGAACCAGACTACAAGGCCATCAGCAAAACCATGCAGCACCAGAAGTCGCATTAAAAGTGATACGTATTTAATTTATTATACGTTAAAAACACTATATGGCTCTCAATGAAATATATTTAGAAATATTTGGCTTTTATGGCTCTCCAGTCAAAAAGGTTCCCGACCCCTGTTCTAAATCCTTTATATGCGTGGCGGCTAGAGTCCTCTCGTCCTCTGGCTTGAGATGGCTGCCACCTATGGGTCAGATGATTGTCTGCAGTATTAAGCAATTGGTAATTAAATATTTAATTTGTTTTCCCTAAACAGTGTAAAATTTTGGAAAAAAAATTTCACGAATATTAATTGTCTCGCACAACGAGTCTGTGTGCAAAATGTCAGCTCGATTGGATCACGGAAGTGGGTTAAAAAACGACCGAAAGGTTTGCACGGTCGTAAGCAAGTGAACTTAATATAAAGGATTTAAAAGGAGCGGGGAAGTTGCCGAGGCACTTCTGAATCGGTCCTGGTTGTCCTCCTGCATCAACCCACACTGACCAGTCTGGTGAAGTATGGTGAAACAACCCCTATGATGACCAACGCAGTATGGGAATGTCTTCACCCAATGGTGGCTTGGCGAAGATATAATATATTTAAGACATCTTATGTGGGTTCGATAACAAAAAATTAACCCGTAAAAACAAGTTTTTCACTATAAATCCTTTATATGCGTGGCATCGGTTTTATTTTATTATTCATTTCTGTTTTTCTTGAGTAAGAGTTTCATTTTTATCACATTGGTATTTTAAATTAAATATGAAAAAAAATTTCCTAAAAGTGGAAAATTTAGGAATTTTTTTCACGAAATAAATTGTCACAACGAGTCTGTTGCAAAATGTCAGCTCGATTGGATCACGGGAAGTGGTTTAAAAACGACCGAAAGATTTGCACGGTCATAAGCACGCAAGCAAGCAAGCAAGTGAACTTAACATAAAGGATTTAAAAATACGTCATTATTTATCCGTAGAAGCCATTCTCAGTCCCAAGGACCTTTTTAAGACGACAGGTTTCATATTGGCTCACAAGTTGGCTCACAAGTGACGACATCGCAGGAGGGTTTCTCCACAAATCTAGCGGGCCGCCCTGATGATGCTGGTTGTAACTACTGGTGAAACTTTTCGATTTAAAGCTTTCGTGATTGCAGGGATTCATCTTCTTGGTTCTTTCGGTAAAGTCACGTAGAAGGAAGTAATAAAATAATAAAAATAAAACAATTCTCACGACGTTTCGCCACAACGCAAGCAGCCGTCCTCAGGTGAAACCAGGTCTGTCGATGCAACAGCGTCTGAATGAAACAGCACACGGGCTTGGAGCATATATATAAGCTGGGTTGGAAGCGGGGGGGGAAGGGGGCGCTCTGATTGGTCGGGAGCTTAGCGGCAGTCCCTTTGATGTGGATGCCTGGGTGCGGACGTCGCTGAAAGCACGATACGGCCCACCAATGGCCGTGAAGGATCACGGGTTAACCAAGGGATTCTTTGATGTAGAGGGGGATAAAAATTCCTAAAAGTGTAAATTTTGGAAAAATTTTCACGAACATTAATTGTCACGCACAACGAGTCTGTGTGGAAAATGTCAGCTCGATTGGATCAGGGAAGTGGGTTAAAAAACGACCGAAAGATTTGCACAGTCGTAAGCAAGCAAGCAAGCACGCAAGCAAGCGAACTTAATACAAGTAAACCCGTAAAAACAAAGTTTTTTACTAAATCCTTTATATGCGTGGCGGCTAGAGTCCTCTCGTCCTCTGGCTTGAGATGGCTGCCACCTATGGGTCAGATGATTGTCTGCCACCATTAAGCAATTGGTAATTAAATATTTAATGTTTTCCCTAAACAGTGTAAAATTTTGGATTTTTTTTCACGAAAATTATTGTCACACACAACGAGTCTGTGTGGAAAATGTCAGCTCGATTGGATCACGGGAAGTGGGTTAAAAAACGAGCGAAAATTTGCACGGACCTAAGCAAGCAAGCGAACTTAATATAAAGGATTTAAAAATATATTCGCCTGTGGAGGACGCGGGGATCGATCCCGCGACCTTTGGCATGGGAAGCGAGGGCGCTACAACTGCGCTACTCCACCACGGCCTGTGGAGGGGTTACGCTCTGGGCTCTTGCACTGTGATGTTCAGCCAAAGCCATGAATGCGTTCTATTTGAATATATGTAAAATAAAAAAATTTGACTAAAAAGTGTAAAATTTTGGGAANTTTTTTCACGAACAATAATTGTCTGGCACAACGAGTCTGTGTGGAAAATGTCAGCTCGATTGGATCACGGGAAGTGGGTTAAAAAACGACCGAAAGATTTGCACGGTCGTAAGCAAGCAAGCAAGCACGCGAACTTAATAAAAGGGAGGGCACTCTTAGCAGTGACTCTAGGGGGCCCTCTGCTGTCCACGGGGCCCTTTGCAATTGCAAGGGTCGCTTAATGGCTGGGCCGGCTCTGTTGAGGAGTGCTGGGAGTGGTGTGGGCATAGGTGTGAACGACGGGTTAACACGTGAATCTTACCCTCGATTCGGTTATCGTTACGCTTGCTGTGCCGTTAGTGGGTGCACGTGGTGAGCGAGACGGTAGGATCGCACGAGTACACGTGGGATTATTCATACGACCATTGTTTAGATTGTGCCCGAGCGTGGTGCGTGAATCCTGTCGCCAGTTACTCATCACTGCCCAGTACACAGCAACACTTGTTCTAAAACCAATCCCGAACACCCGCCCGACAGCCCTTTAAATCATCTCAAATACAACCCCCAATCGGCAACACGTGTGTGCGAGTGACGTCATTGCCCCTTGACCCCTGCCCCCATTCCGCACGTGATTGGTGCGCGGAGACGTTGAGTTTGAGTGGCTGCGCGTATACGAGTGTGGGCCGTGGCGTGCAGAGAGTCTTCTACTAACGTTGGGAGGAGTGCGAGTGAGGAGCGAAGAATTAATTGCAGGCAGCCGAGCGCCAGCCCCGAATCGTGCCCCACAGACAGGACTCGCGGACTCGAGGAGCCGGAGAGTGGCAGCAGCCCCCCTCCCCCTGCGAACGAGTTGAGCAGCAGCGGCTCTCACACGAGTGAGCGAGGAGTCAGGAGGTAGCAGCCCCCCCTTCCCCCGAGATCAACCCTCCGCCGGGGAGGACCCAGGGGCCAGAAGCCTCAACAAGACGCATACATTAAACAAAAACTCCACTTTATTTATTGTACCAGGTAAAGCGTAATAAGCTATTAGCTTCTTTTCCGATCTAAAGCTTTCGTGACTGCAAGGATTCATCTTCTTGGTTCTTTCGGTAAAGTCACGTAGAATTGAAATAATAAAATTATAAAAATAAAACATAATCAATTAATTCTCACGACGTTTCGGCCACAACGCAAGCAGCCGTCCTCAGGTGAAGAATGAAACACCACCAAGCTTGGAGCGTCGTGAGAATTATTTTATTATGTTTTATTTTTATTATTTTATTACTTCCCTTGTACGTGACTTTACCGAAAGAACCAAGAAGATGAATCCCTGCAGTCACGAAAGCTTTAAATCGAAAAATAAAACATAACAAAACGACGTTTCGGCCACAACGCAAGTAGCCGTCCTCAGGCGGAGAACAGGTCTGTCGAGGAGACAATTCTACGTGACTTTACAGAAAGAACCAAGAAGACTATTAGCTTCTTTTTCATAAGCAACCTGGCTATCTCAAATGACACCAGCTTAACAAAGTGGCCGATATCATCATCAACATCATCGCTGATTCACGTGGAAATTTCTAGTGGCAAAATAACGTAAGCAAACTAAAACACACGATCGGTGAGGTTTGCACTCACTTTGTGAGGCAAAAGGGGGTTAATTTCCCTCAAGAAATGCAATAAAATGTACTTTAAACATTTTTCTTAATATCTAAAAATTATCGTGCTGTACAAACCGCCGGCGGGAAAAGGCCGGCGTTGGTGAAATCAAGGGGCTTTGGTCGCCAAGGGCATCCTGTGCGTAGTGTGGTTGAGTGGTCTAAGTTGTTAGATTCAGCCTCCAGTCTCTTTGCAGGCGTATATATTTTCTTTTAAATTATTTTACATTTTATTCCTAAATCACATACTCTTTGGTTCTTTCGGTAATGTCACGTAGGTAAAAAAAAAATAGATCACAAAGTTTCGATCGTAAGACAAGCGGTCGTTCTCGCTTCTGATCAGGGATCTACCCAGCCACAGGTCCACAAAGACTGGCCGCTCGCTCTTACTCTGCAGGTTGAACCTAGGAACTGAGTGTTCAACTCTTCACTTCTTCGCTCTTCACCATCACCTCTTCACATTCACCTCGATTCCTTTAAGTGTCAAATATGGGATTTTCCTTCAGTTCTTGTTTCACGAGGGATGGGCTCACAAGCCGATTTCAGACTCCACTCCTTGCAGATCTTTGATGCTTATGCGTTTTCTGGTGTACTTGAAGATTTTATGAATGTGCAAAGCCTTCCCGCAAAGTGCACCTGAAGGGTTTCTCTCCCGTGTGTGTTCTCTGGTGTCTTTCAAGAGCAGATGACTGTGAAAATGCCTTCCCACACCCACTGCACTTGAAGGGTTTCTCTCCCGTGTGTGTTCTCTGGTGTCTTACAAGAGAAGATGAATGTGCAAACGCCTTCCCACACACACTGCACTTGAAGTGTTTCTCTCCTGTGTGTGTTATCTCGTGTCTTTGAAGATGTTGTGACCGTGCAAACGCCTTCCCGCACAGAATGCACTGCAGGGTTTCTCTCCGTGTGTGTTCTCTGGTGTTTTATAAGAGAAGATGACTGTGAAAATGCCTTCCCACACACACTGCTCTTGAAGGGTTTCTCTCCTGTGTGTGTTCTCTGGTGTTTTTAAGAACATGTGACTGTGAAAATGCCTTCCACACACAGTGCACTTGAAGGGTTTCTCTCCGTGTGTGTTCTCTGGTGTCTTACAAGAGTAGATGAATGTGTAAACGCTTTGCCACACACACTGCACTTGAAGGGTTTCTCTCCTGTGTGTTATCTCGTGTCTTTGAAGATGTTGTGACCGTGCAAACGCCTTCCCGCACAGAATGCACTTGAAGGGTTTCTCTCCCGTGTGTGTTCTCTGGTGTTTTTAAGAGAAGATGACTGTGAAAATGCCTTCCCACACACAGTGCACTTGAAGGGTTTCTCTTCCGTGTGTGTTCTCTGGTGTCTTACAAGAGTAGATGAATGTGTAAACGCTTTGCCACACACACTGCACTTGAAGGGTTTCTCTCCTGTGTGTGTTCTCTTGTGTCTTTGAAGATATTGTGACCGTGCAAACGCCTTCCCGCACAGAATGCACCTGCAGGGTTTCTCTCCTGTGTGTGTTCTCTGGTGGGTCTGAACAACGGATGAATGTGCAAATGCCTTCCCGCAAATTGTGCACCTGAAGGTTTCACTCCCGTGTGCGTTCTCTGGTGTGTTACAAGAATATATGACTGTGAAAATCCTTCCCACACACACTGCACTTGAAGGGTTTCTCTCCCGTGTGTGTTCTCTGGTGTCTTTGAAGATGTTGTGACTTTGCAAATGCCTTCCCGCACAGAATGCACCTGCAGGGTTTCTCTCCTGTGTGTGTTCTCTGATGTTCTTTAAGATAAGATGACCGTGAAAATGCCTTCCCACACACACTGCACTTGAAGGGTTTCTCTCCTGTGTGTGCTCTCTGGTGGGTCTGAAAAACTGATTGCCATGCAAAGGCCTTTCCACACACAGTGCACTTGAAGGGTTTCTCTCCTGTGCGAGTTCTCTGGTGCTGTGTCAAATTTCCAGTGCAATCCGTGCTGTGTGCACTCTGGTCGCATTGTTGTCTTGCCGTACCGAGCTGTGCTGACTGCCTTTGCTCCATTAGACCAATTCTGCAGAGGAAGCGTCAGAGGAAGCGTCAGCTGCAGACAGATAATAGGAACATCCACACCATCATCAAGTCAGTATCGTGGCACGGAGGAATGCATATATACAGTCACATGTGACTTACACGTCTATACTTATTCATATATTCATGATGTAGTGAAACAGTTTCCCAAATTCATCACACGGGCTGTTATTGCACACAAAGAGAGATCAAATGGTCATACATATGCCTAGAAGCCCTCGTGTCTTAAAAATGAATGTTAACCCAAAACTCCGAGCACACAATTTCGGCTGTCTGGCTACAAAAGGAATATTTATAAAGCTAAATTCAGCTGACATAGCAAAAGGTGTTTAAACAATTCTATTTGCGTTATGCAGAAATGCATAAATGCATGTTCAATCGCAACTCAGGTGTGAATCCAGGCTCAGATGTCCTTGAAGGCTGGGATGAACAGATCCGACTTTCAACTGTACGTGTGTGCTGTGGTAACTTCCTGTTTCCATTCTTACAAAGAGTTCCAGAGGAAAACAAAAATAAACTATTGTTTTGATACAACCTCCGTGTTCAACAGAGTTAATAGACTTTACTGCAAACACAAACTTTACACTATCACACATTGCCATGGTAAACAGGTGGTGTTTTGACCAGAACCATGCCTGGCCACCTTCATCTGATCAGCATTAATGATTCCTCACTCCACCAAGTAATTAATTGAGGATCAATCAACATAGCCGAGGCTAACTGGAGTTTGTGTGTCTCTCTCTCTCCGTGGTGAGATGCTAACTACCTCACCTGGTATGCAGGAAGTCGTGGGTTCAAACCCGACCCTGACGCCTGCTGCTGTATATTTGGAGTTTGCGTGTCTCTCTCTCTCCGTGGTGAGATGTTAACTACCTCACCTGGTATGCAGGAAGTCGTGGGGTCGATCCCGACCCTGACGCCTGCTGCTGTATATTTGGAGTTTGCGTGTCTCTCTCTCCGTGGTCGCGTGGATTTTCCTCGGATTCCCCGGGTTTGCCCTCCACATTTAGAGTGAACATCAGCACGAGTTTAGCGTCTTTGACCGATACACATTTCCACACGTATTCTTGGTTCTTTCGGTAAAGTTACGTAGATAAAAAATATCAATAGATAATATAATAAAATAAAGACCACTTGTGTTGCGATCGAAACGTCGTGGGTTTTTTTTCTTTATTTACAATTTTAAAATTTTTATTTTATTATCTGTTATTTTTATTTAATTTTCCAAGTGACTCCAATGAAAGAACCAAGAATATGAATTCCTGCAGTCACGAAAGTTTTAAGTCAAAACATTCACACACAAGTTCACAAAGCCTCACCGTGTGTTGTGGGCAGGTCGCTTCTGAAAACAAGAGTGGTATAGCAGCTCAAGCGGGCTTGGCCTGGTAACAAGTACACCCGTAAAAACAAAGTTTTTCACTATAAATCCTTTATATGCGTGGCGGCTAGAGTCCTCTCGTCCTCTGGCTTGAGATGGCTGCCACCTATGGGTCAGATGATTGCATGGCACCATTAAGCAATTGGTAATTAAATATAAAAAAAATCATAAAAAGTGTAAAATTTGGAAAAAAAAATTCACGAAAATTAATTGTCACGCACAACGAGTCTGTGTGCAAAATGTCAGCTCGATTGGATCACGGGAAGTGGGTTAAAAAACGACTGAAAATTTGCACGGTCGTAAGCAAGCAAGCAAGCAAGTGAACTTAATATAAAGGATAAAAAAGAAAAAAAAATGCATAAATATTTACAGTGAGGGAAAGAAAGACAAAGAAATGATCAGTCTACAATTTTAATGGTAAGTTTATTTGAACAGTGAGATACAGAATAACAACAACAAAATCCAGAAAAGCGCTTGTCAAAAATGTTATAAATTGATTTGCATTTTAATGACGGAAATAAGTATTTGACCCCCTCTCAATCAGAAAGATTTCTGGCTCCCAGGTGTCTTTTATACAGGTAACGAGTTAAGATTAGGAGCACACTCTTAAAGGGAGTGCTCCTAATCTTAGCTTGTTACCTGTATAAAAGACACCTGTTCACAGAAGCAATCAATCAGATTCCAAACTCTCCACCATGGCCAAGACCAAAGAGCTCTCCAAGGATGTCAGGGACAAGATTGTAGACCCACACAAGGCTGGAATGGGCTACAAGACCATCGCCAAGAAGCTTGGTGAGAAGGTGACAACAGTTGGTGCGATTATTCGTAAATGGAAGAAACACAAGAACTGTCAATCTCCCTCGGCCTGGGGCTCCATGCAAGATCTCACCTCGTGGAGTTGCAATGATCATGAGAACGGTGAGGAATCAGCCCAGAACTACACGGGAGGATCTTGTCAATAATCTCAAGGCAGCTGGGACCATAGTCACCAAGAAAACAGTTGGTAACACACTACGCCGTGAAGGACTGAAATCCTGCAGCGCTCGCAAGGTCCCCCTGCTCAAGAAAGCACATATACATGCCCGTCTGAAGTTTGTCAATGAACATCTGAATGATTCAGAGGACAACTGGGTGAAAGTGCCGTGGTCAGATGAGACCAAAATGGAGCTCTTTGGCATCAACTCAACTCGCCGTGTTTGGAGGAATGCTGCCTATGACCCAAGAACACCATCCCCACCGTCAAACATGGAGGTGGAAACATTATGCTTTGGGGTGTTTTTCTGCTAAGGAGACAGGACAACTTCACCGCATCAAAGGGACGATGGACGGGGCCATGTACCGTCAAATCTTGGGTGAGAACCTCCTTCCCTCAGCCAGGGCATTGAAAATGGGTCGTGGATGGGTATTCCAGCATGACAATGACCCAAAACACACGGCCAAGGCAACAAAGGAGTGGCTCAAGAAGAAGCACATTCAGGTCCTGGAGTGGCCTAGCCAGTCTCCAGACCTTAATCCCATAGAAAATCTGTGGAGGGAGCTGAAGGTTCGAGTTGCCAAACGTCAGCCTCGAAACCTCAACGACTTGGAGAAGATCTGCAAAGAGGAGTGGTGGGACAAAATCCCTCCTGAGATGTGTGCAAACCTGGTGGCCAACTACAAGAAACGTCTGACCTCTGTGATTGCCAGCAAGGGTTTTGCCACCAAGTACTAAGTCATGTTTTGCAGAGGGGGTCAAATACTTATTTCCCTCATTAAAATGCAAATCAATTTATAACATTTTTGACGCGTTTTTTGGATTTTGTTGTTGTTATTCTGTCTCTCACTGTTCAAATAAACCCTCCATTAAAATTACAGACTCATCATTTCTTTGTCAGCGGGCAAACGTACAAAATCAGCAGGGGATCAAATACTTTTTTCAAATCAATTTATAACATTTTTGACACGCGTTTTTCTGGATTTGTGTTGTTATTCTGTCTCTCACTGTTCAAATAAACCCACCGTTAAAATTACAGACTGATCATTTCTTTGTCAGTGGGCAAACGTACAAAATCATCAGGTGGATCAAATACTTTATCCCCTCACTGTACAGTTACAAAGTGAAGACAAATACAACTTATTCAGGCGAGGGCAGGAGGCAAGGCCCCGCGTTGTAAAGTTCCAACCTGGACATCGATTCCAAAGCTCGCTGCTACTCAATTGACATCCCTACGAGAGAGTGAGAGGCTCTACCTTGGTAAACAACCACAATCACAACAATCAGAACAACAACAACCACAACAACAACAACAATCACAACAACAACCACAACAACAATAACAACAATCACAACAACAACAATCACAACAACCACAAACAACAACCACAACAACCACAACAACAACAACCACAACAACAATCACAACAACAATCACAACAACAACAACAATCACAACAACAATCCACAACACAACAACNATCACAACAACCACACCAACAACCACAACAACAACCACAACAATCNCANCAACACAACAACATCAACAACAACCACAACAATCACAACATCACAACAACAACACAACAAAACAATACANCAACAACAACAATCACAACAACAATCACAACCACAACAACATCACAACAACAATCACAACAATCACAACAACCACAACAATCACAACAATCACAACAACAATCACAACAACAACAACCACAACAACAACAATCACAACCACAACAACAATCACAACAACAATCACAACAACAACAACGAGAATTCATCACCTCAGATTTCAGAAAAAGCGCGGAGCGGGCAGCTTCCTGTTACCCGTGACGTCACGCGGCAGCAGAAAGTGACATGACGTCACTTCCGGGATACAAGCCAGCCCCTCCCACAGATTCAGCAGTGACCATCGCAGGTGACGTCACGCACAAGAGCGTGGTGGAGGGGAAAACATTAGTGACATGACGTCACTAGCGAGGTTCACGTCGATGACGTCATGCTGAGTGGAGTTGAAGTTTATTTTGAGTCAATTTCCATCGCTCCATCTCTTGAACAGAGACCCCTTGGGTGGGTGAGCTCAGCAGCTACAATGTTTACATTATTGTGTGTACACTGTGTGTGTGTGTACACACTGTGTGTGTGTGTACACTGTGTGTGTGTGTACCTGTGTGTGTGTGTGNGACCTGTGTGTGTACGTGTGTGTACACTGTGTGTGTAACGTGTGTGTGTGTGTACCTGTGTGTGTGTGTAAGTGTGTGTGTACACAGTGTGTGTGTGTACACAGTGAGTGTGTGTATACACTGTGTGTGTGTACACTGTGTGTGTGTGTACACAGTGAGTGTGTGTACCAGTGAGTGTGTGTAGACTGTGTGTGTATGTGTACATTGTGTGTGTGTAGACTGTGTGTGTACACAGTGAGTGTGTACACTGTGTGTGTGTACACTGTGAGTGTGTGTGTACATTGTGTGTGTGTACACTGTGTGTGTGTATACACTGTGTGTGTGTGTACACTGTGAGTGTGTGTGTACATTGTGTGTGTGTCTGTGTGTGTGTATACATGTGTGTGTGTGTACACAGTGAGTGTGTGTGTACATTGTGTGTGTGTACACTGTGTGTGTGTACACTGTGTGTGTGTACACTGTGTGTGTACACACTGTGTGTGTAGACTGTGTGTGTGTACAGTTTGTGACACTATGTGTGTGTACACAGTGAGTGTGTACACAGTGAGTGTGTACACTGTGTGTGTGTGTACACAGTGAGTGTGTACACAGTGAGTGTGTACACTGTGTGTGTGTGTATACACAGTGAGTGTGTACACAGTGAGTGTGTACACTGTGTGTGTGTACACTGTGTGTGTGTACACAGTGAGTGTGTACACTGTGTGTGTGTGTAGACACCGTGTGTGTACAGTGTGTGTGTACACAGTGTGTGTACACTGTGTGTGTGTTTGTGTGTGTGTGTACACACTGTGTGTACACTGTGTGTGTANACACTGTGTGTGTGTACACTGTGTGTGTGTGTACACAGTGTGTGTGTACACTGTGTGTGTGTGTGTAGACACTGTGTGTGTGTACACACACAGTGTGTGTGTACACTGTGTGTGTGTGTACACGTGTGTGTACACTGTGTGTGTGCAGTGTGTGTACACTGTGTGTGTGTGTGTACACTGTGTGTGTACACAGTGAGTGTGTGTGTACACAGTGTGTGTGTACACAGTGTGTGTATACACTGTGTGTGTGTACACAATGTGTGTGTGTGTACATAGTGTGTGTGTACACGTGTGTGTAGACTGTGTGTGTATGTGTACATTGTGTGTGTGTACAGACTGTGTGTACACAGTGAGTGTGTACACTGTGTGTGTGTACACTGTGAGTGTGTGTGTANATTGTGTGTGTGTACACTGTGTGTGTACACNGTGTGTGTGTGTACACTGTGTGTGTGTGTACAGTGTGTGTGTACATGTGTGTGTGTATACACNGTGTGTGTGTGTACACAGTGAGTGTGTGTGTACATTGTGTGTGTGTACACTGTGCGTGTGTGTACACTGTGTGTGTGTACACTGTGTGTGTACACACTGTGTGTGTAGACTGTGTTGTGTGTTTGTACACAGTGTGTGTACACAGTGAGTGTGTACACAGTGAGTGTGTACACGGTGTGTGTGTGTGTGTACACAGTGAGTGTGTACACAGTGAGTGTGTACACTGTGTGTGTGCACAGTGAGTGTGTACACAGTGAGTGTGTACACTGTGTGTGTGTGTACACAGTGAGTGTGTACACTGTGTGTGTGTACACTGCGTGTGTGTACACAGTGAGTGTGTACACACTGTGTGTGTGTAGACACCGTGTGTGTACAGTGTGTGTGTACACAGTGTGTATGTGTGTGTGTGTGTGTGTACACAGTGTGTACACTGTGTGTGTACACACTGTGTGTGTGTACACAGTGTGTGTACACTGTGTGCACTGTGTGTGTGTGTGTGNCACTGTGTGTGTGTACAGTGTGTGCACTGTGTGTGTGTGTGTGNCACTGTGTGTGTGTACACACTGTGTGTGTANACACTGTGTGTGTGTAGTGTACACTGNGTGTGCGTACACTGTGTGTGTCACTGTGTGTGTGTGTATACACTGTGTGTGTGTGTGTATACTGTGTACACNGTGTGTGTGTGNACACNGTGTGTGNGTGTGTGACACNGTGGTGTGTGCNGTGTGTGTATACACNGTGTGTATACACTGTGTGTGTGTGTATACTGTGACGGAGAATCAAACTCAGTGTCTGTTTCATGGCGCACTGTTCTCAGCTTAACGTCAAGATGACATTTTTTATTTCGCTTTCGTGAGTGCAGGGATTCATCTTCTTGGTTCTTTCGGTAAAGTCACGTAGAAGGGAAGTAATAAAATAATAAAAATTAAACATAATAAAATAATAAACTTTTGATGTAAAGCTTTCGTGAGTGCAGGGATTCACGTTCTTGGTTCTTTCGGTAAAGTCACGTAGAAGGGAAATAATAAAATAATAAAAATTAAACATAATAAAATAATAAACTTTTGATGTAAAGCTTTCGTGACTGCAGGGATTCATCTTCTTGGTTCTTTCGGTAAAGACCTGTGCTTGACCTGAGAACGGCTGCTTGCGTTGTGGTCTAAACTTCGTGAGAATTGTATTTTATTATGTTTTATTTTTATTATTTCCCTTCTACGTGACTTTAACGAAAGAACCAAGAAGATGAATCCCTGCAGTCACGAAAGCTTTAAATCGAAATGTATTAAATAACACATTTGGGTCGTTTGTTAGCCCATTACTCTATAATAAAGGGGGGTGTTTTGAGTTAGATCTCATAACCTTTTATGATGTTGACATAGCGAAAACATACGTGTTAAACTCACCCACTAATAGCTCACATTTTTTTCCAGAGGTTTTTAAAAAATGTATATTAAATATTATAATACGCTTTAGTTATTTCGGTAAAGTCACGTAGGTAAAAAATGAAATTAAAATTAATAAAAATAAAATAATAAAAATCACGACGTTTCGGAGGCAACACAAGTCTCCGTCATCAGGTGGGACTGTCGTGATTTTTTTTATTTTAATTAAATGTTTTACCTACTTGGTGACTTTACCTAAAGAACTAAAAGTATGAATCCTTGCAGTCACGAAAGCTTCAAATCTAGAAATATTATAATAAACTATTTTTTTATTTGAAGCTTTCGTGACTGCCGGAATCCATACTCTTTAGTTCTGTCGGTAAAGTTACGTGGGTCGAAAATTAAAACTGAAAATTAATAAATCACGACGTTTCGATCGCAAAACAAGCGATCGTCCTCAGGCGGAAACAAGTATAACCCGTTAAAACAAAGTTTTTCACTCTAAATCCTTTATATGCGTGGCGGCTAGAGTCCTCTCGTCCTCTGGTTGAGATGGCTGCCACCTATGGGTCAGATAATTGCATAACACCATTAAGCAATTGGTAATTAAATATGATATTTTTGTCCTAAAAAGTGTCAAATTTTTGAAAAAAAATTTCACGAACATTAATTGTCACGCACAACGAGTCTGTGTAGAAAATGTCAGCTGGATTGGATCACGGGAAGTGGGTTAAAAAACGACCGCAAGATTTGGACGGTCGTAAGCAAGCAAGCAAGTGAACTTAATATAAAGGATTTAAAAAATCATCCATCAGTGTGATATGTAANTTTTTATTTTTATTTTCTACTTACGTGGCTTTACCCAAAGCACCAAAGAGTATATTATAATAAACCTTTTATGATAAAAATACGATTTTTTTAATAATATATTTTAAAATATATAATATACAGTATTATATAATATTAGGAGCCATCCATTAGTACGTACGTATGAAGGGGGAGCGGGGATTAACCCAAATGTGTACGCTTGCGTATGTGGGGGTCTACTGACAACGTACACATAGGAAACNGGGGGGGGGGGGGATTGAAGCCTCGACGAGATGACGATTTGTCTATATTGGTCTTCAAATGAGCCCACAGTTCAGTGTCTCCAGCGGTCAGACGACAAGTCCTGCCGGGAGAAGTGGACTGTGGCAGAGACGTCACTTCGTGTGCCACGTGCCCCTGACTGCAGCTGTCACGCAGCTCAGCAACATCAGTGGCCGAGGTACGTGACCTCATTCTTTAATGCAGCCGGCGGTGGACTATCTGTTTGCTTAAACACGTTCATATGATTGATCCTTGCTCGTTTCTGCGTGGATTAAATATCGGCCATTCTATAGGATTCGTGTGTAAAAAGTCTACGTGCGAACGGGGAGTTGAGGAGGGGTCTCAAGTTTTGACAGATTTTTGCGTACCTACTAAATGGATTGCCCCTTAATGGTTGTTTTATATTTCATATTATAATATTCAATATATAATACACCTTTTTGTTAATACATTTTTTTTACATTTGTTTCATATAATATAGTATTTTATTTTAATGGTTATATTACATTTACTATAACATAATGTTTAATATTACATTATAATAAACCATTTTTAAATATAAAAATTATTTATAAGTCTCCACTGAGCTACGTAGCTCTTTTTCAGAAGCGACCTGGCCACAAATGATGGTTCTACGAAGTTGGCTTATCACGTGGAAATGTATTGCAGCCAAATACCGGAGGACCCGGAGAAACATCCACACGATCACGGGGAGAGAGACACACAAACTCCAAATATACAGCAGCAGGCATCGTCAGGGTCAGGATCGAACCCACGAACCTCCTGTATACCAGGCGAGGTAGTTAACATCTCCCAGCCACCACTGCGCCCACTCCTGACGGTGCTCGTTTAGAATCTCAATGCTTGACGTGTGATTACCGACGGCGATGTAAAGAGGGGAGGCCTCCGTCCATTGCTGTATTGAGATGGTTGTGACGAAGATGATGATTGTGATGATGACGGTGGTGATGGCGGTGGTGATGGTCGTGATGGTTGTGACGAAGATGATGATTGTGATGATGACGATGGTGATGGCGGTGGTGATGGTCGTGATGGTTGTGATGATGACGATGGTGATGGCGGTGGTGATGGTCGTGATGGTTGTGACGAAGATGATGATTGTGATGATGACGGTGGTGATGGTTGTGACGAAGATGATGGTTGTGATGATGACGGTGGTGATGGTTGTGACGAAGATGATGGTTGTGATGATGACGATGGTGATGGCGGTGATGGCGGTGGTGATGGTTGTGACGGAGGTGATGATTGTGATGATGACGGTGGTGATGGTTGTGATGAAGATGATGATTGTGATGATGACGGTGGTGATGGTTGTGACGAAGATGATGGTTGTGATGATGACGGTCGTGATGGTTGTGACGAAGATAATGGTTGTGATGATGACAGTGGTGATGGTTGTGACGAAGATGATGGTTGTGATGATGACGATGGTGATGGCGGTGGTGATGGTTGTGACGAAGATGATGGTTGTGATGATGACGGTCGTGATGGTTGTGACGAAGATGATGGTTGTGATGATGACGATGGTGATGGTTGTGACGAAGATGATGGTTGTGATGATGACGATGGTGATGGCGGTGGTGACGGTGGTGATGGTTGTGACGAAGATGATGGTTGTGATGATGACGATGGTGATGGCGGTGTGATGGTCGTGATGGTTGTGATGATGACGATGATGATGGCGGTGGTGATGGTCGTGATGGTTGTGATGATGACGATGGTGATGGCGGTGGTGACGGTCGTGATGGTTGTGACGGAGGTGATGGTTGTGATGATGACGATGGTGATGGCGGTGGTGATGGTCGTGATGGTTGTGACGGTAGTGGTGTCCGGAGGAGTCGCACAACCGGAGCGCTGTGATGGAGAGCGGCGGCAGAGGGAGAGGAGAGGAGAGAAGAGGAATCCGTGCAGTTGCGGAGACCCTGAGGCAGTTCATCGTCAGGACAAGACTGGATGCAGCTAGACCAGCGCAAGTCCCAGAGGGAGACGGACGGGGCAGACCGGGAGGGCGGGGGGGAGCAGAGAGTCGTGGGGGAGAGGGAGGCCGGGAGGCAGAGAGACGTCGACGCGAGGCAGAGGTGGTCGGCGGATAGATACTTGTGGGAGTGGGAGGTGGCCGCATCGAGGGTAGAGGGAGTGCGGTTGAACGGAGAATACGTAAACAGGGGACGAGAGGTCACGGAGAGGACGGGACGGGAAAGAGAGGGGCGTGGGGGAGGGCGGTGGCGGGGGTGGGCGGGCAGAGAGAGGAGGAATTGGTGGTGGGGGGGTCAGAGCGGTGGGGCGGTGGAGAGGGCTCCGAGGGGCGCCCCGGCGAGGGAAAGTTTGCAACGGCCAGCGAGGGACGTTGGCCCAGTCGCCAGAGGAGATCAAGGCGGGCGACGGGATGCAGGTGGCAGGCCCTGGAGTTGGTGAGGGAGGGAGGAGGAGGGGGTGAGAAGGGAGGGTAGTTGGCACGCGCTGCGTTACGATCCCGGCAAGCTGGGTTCGATTCCCTCTCGTGGCCACCACCGGTGACAATTATCTGAACCGGTTCTGGGCATCCCCTAGGTCAGGGGTCGGCAACCTACGGCTCCGGAGCCGCATGCGGCTCTTTACGGGCTGCTTCTTGACGATGAGTACGTATGTACTCAGATGCATTGCGGCTCTTGAAATACTGAATTTTGTACCGAATTGGAAAGAAATGGCTCTTCTTGTTATTTTGGTTGCCGACCCCTGCCCTAGGTCGACTCGTCCTCAAATGAGTACCTGGTGCGGTGTTTGAACATCGCCACTGGGGAGACAAAGGCAGCCGGGCGTGGTGTTGTCACCCTTCCCCTCGTGTGCCGTGCTGGCCTTTATGGGTGCTTGCCAACAGCACTTACCTCAACAGTCTGTTAAGGCTATTCGGGGGGTCTTTGTCTTTGTGAGCGAGTGAGCGAGTGTGTGAGTGAGTTTGTGGGGAGCGGTCGTGTCGTGTTTAGCGCTGCGATATGAACCCGGCGATCCGAGTTCGATTCCCGCTCGTGGCCAACACCGGTGGTGATTTATCTGAGCCAGTCCCGGCGCCTTCCCTTGGTCAACTCGGCCTCAAATGAGGACCTGGTGCAGCGTGTAAACGTCACGACTAGGTGAGACAAAGGCAGCCGGGCGTGGTGCTGGCCACCCATCCCTCGCGTGCCACAGTGCCGGCCTTCGTAGGTGCTCGCAAAAAGCACTCGCCCCCCACAGTCTGTTAAGGCTACAAGGAAGTGGGGATCTTTTGTCTTTGTAGCTTTAAAGTCACTGAACTCACAATGACGTTCAATGTGTTGCAAGAGGCCAATCTCTGCTGATGAGCCTCGGAGATGGCTAAAACCCGCTCCCGAGTTCGCCTGCTGAACATAAATATTGTGTTCTTTGGTTCTTTCGGTAAGTTACGTAGATAGAATAAATAATTAGAATAAAGTGAGATTGAATAAAAAAAATATCACGTTTCGATCGCAGCACAAGTGGTCTTCATCAGGCGACGACGACCGATTTTTATTCACTTTATTTTTATTTTTTCTATCTACGTGACTTTACCGAAATAACCAAAGAATATGAATTCCTGCAGTCACGAAAGTTTTAAGTCAAAATATAAATACCGTGCTGTTTGGAAACAGATTGGGCCAGAAGTCCGATAGACTTAAATGTTTATTTCAAAATCTTGCTCCGTGAAACGAGGTAATTTACGTCCGTTAGTTTGTGACGTTATTACTTACAATATCTTCACGTAGATTATTTTCACTAGGAACCTGCACACACGTGATAGCTTAACGAAGTGGCTCGTCATTATCACGTGAAACGTCACGGTAGCCAAAGCGTCTAAAAGCGTGACATTGATTTTGGAGAGATAAACCGGAGGACCCCTTGAAAAATCCATTTAAGCACGGGGAGAGAGAGACGCAAACTCCAAATATACAAGCAGCAGGCGTCAGGGTCGAGATAGAAACTACGACCTGTATACCAGACGACATAGTTAACATCTCCTGTCCACCATGATGATGAGAGAGAGTGACGCTCAAACTCCAAATATACAGCAGGCGTCAGGGTCGAGATAGAAACTACAACCTGTATACCAGACGACGTAGTTAACATCTCCTATCCACCATGATGAGAGAGAGAGACGCAAACTCCAAATATACAGCAGGCGTCAGGGTCGAGATAGAAACTACGACCTGTATACCAGATGACGTAGTTAACATCTCCTATCCACCATGATAATGAGAGAGAGTGACACTCAAACTCCAAATATTCAGCAGGCGTCAGGGTCGAGATAGAAACTACAACCTGTATACCAGACGACGTAGTTAACATCTCCTATCCACCATGATAATGAGAGAGAGTGACACTCAAACTCCAAATATTCAGCAGGCGTCAGGGTCGAGATAGAAACTACGACCTGTATACCAGACGACGTAGTTAACATCTCCTATCCACCATGATGATGAGAGAGAGTGACGCTCAAACTCCAAATATTCAGCAGGCGTCAGGGTCGAGATAGAAACTACGACCTGTATACCAGACGACGTAGTTAACATCTCCTATCCACCATGATGATGAGAGAGAGAGACGCAAACTCCAAATATACAGCAATAGGCGTCAGGGTCGAGATAGAAACTACGACCTGTATACCAGGCGACGTAGTTAACATCTCCTATCCACCATGATGATGAGAGAGAGTGACGCTCAAACTCCAAATATACAGCAATAGGCGTCAGGGTCGAGATAGAAACTACGACCTGTATACCAGGCGACGTAGTTAACATCTCCTATCCTCCATGATGATGAGAGAGAGTGACGCTCAAACTCCAAATATACAGCAGGCGTCAGGGTCGGGATCGAACCCACAAACTCCTGTATACCAGGCGGGGTAGTCGGCATCTCCTAGCCACTATGAACGTTGAGACTTATAAGGGCACGGTGACCAATAAGGTCTGAATCGGTCTGCGATATGGTAGACACTGATAAGCGGATGACATCTATGTGAATTGGCACGTTTTGTTTCCATGACATCCTCGGTGGTCTACCGATCTGGCAATTGCCAGAAAAGTTGAGTTCACATTTAATCGACTTCATTCTTCTGAATTGAATTGTGTTTATTGTTAATAAAGATGGATACACGTGTGTGAATCTAAGGGTCTCTGTATTAGTCTACTAGCGGGAATTTCGTAGAATGGAAATAATAAAATAATAAAAATTAAACATTAAATAATTATCACGACATTTCGACCACAACGCAAGCAGCCGTCCTCACGTGAAGACCAGGTCTGTCGGGGAGACAGCGTCTGAATGAAACAACACCACGCTTGGAACGTCTATTTAAGCCGGGTTGGAAGGTGGGAAGGTGCGCCTTGACAAAAGAATTTGAACATATTTACGTCACTTTACCGAAAGTCAAGAGAGTCATGAAGTTCACTATCCCAAGAATTTGGCGGGAACCCACTGACCACTCAAGCAACTGCTACTTCTGCATGGTGGACCCTTCCAAACGCCGTACTGGCAAGAATGCACCTGCTATCACGTATCCAGATCTTCCTTCATCCATCGCCCCGGTGCCACGCTGCCATGAGCTCCCCGTACCTACTCTTCCGGAGAGAGACCAGCTGTCTTTAGAAGAGAACAGCAAGTCAGAGAGCGAGGAAAGCGTTGTAGATCCAGATGACAATTTCAGAGGTGGAGCTGAGGAGAGGACCCCATACTACCCCAACCAAAAAGACCTCAACGACTTGAGCAGAGATCTTGGTCTCACCAAGTCCAATGCCGAACTTTTGACGTCTAAGCTCAAGCAGTGGAACTTGTTGGATGAAAGTGTGCAAGTCGCAGATCAGAGGAAGCATCACCAACATTTGTGCAGCTTCTTCACTCTTCAAGATGGGCTCTGCTTCTGCCACAATGTGACCAGTCTGTTTGACGCAATCGGAATCGCCTGTAACCAGATTGAGTGAAATAATATTATTTCCATTCTACGTGACTTTACCGAAAGACCAAAAAAATTTGATATGTCATTAGGTAGAGTATGGAGAAACGCTTAGCTGATATTGAAAACGAGAAGACTTCATTGTTTGCAGGAAATATTTATTACGTTGCTATTTTAACACTGGGTTCCATTCACTGCCGTTTGCATGTTCAGTCGACTTTTGAATACTTCTTCGGACGCATTCCAGAATATTTGAACTGTAAATAGTTTTCAGCAAACACCAAATAATTTCCTCTGAACCGTAACCTGAAAATCAAGTTGAGTGCTGGGGTTTGGCTCCCTAAATTTTACGTAAAACTCCATATCGGCAATTTAGTTCTATCCTTCACACGTTGCACTTTTTTTGGTTCTTTCCGTAAAGTCACGTAGAAGGGAATAAAATAATAATAAAACATAAAATTCTCACGACGTTTCGGCCACAACACAAGCAGCCGTCCTCAGGTGAGGGACCAGGTCTGTCGAGGCGACGTCTTTTTAGACCTGGTCTTCACCTGAGGACGGCTGCTTGTGTTGTGGCCGAAACGTGAGAAGTATTTAATTATGTTTTATTCTTATTATTGTATTACTTCCCTTCTACGTGACTTTACCGAAAGAACCAAGAAGATGAATCCCTGCAGTCACGAAAGCTTTAAATCGAAACATTTTGCACTGTTTTAATCAACACACGCCCAGTGTCAATCGGCGCGTTCAGCAAAGGTAACTTTAAACCCAACATCAAAATAATTACCGTCAACAAATGATAACCATCGAACGAAGAAGGGTGCCAGTTCAATCCCTGGTTGGGGGACGACTCGGCTCACATCGGCATCACCATCGTCACACCTCCGGCCGTCGTAAAGTGAGCACCACAACTAGCCCCGCCATAGGAACGAGGCATGCCCGGCCGCCTTTGTGTCCCCGACAAAACAGCCGCGTGTGCACGTTCGCCCCTCTCCCGCTCGGGCTCTCGGCGGCTCGCAACGGCGGCGACGGTCGACGGCGGCCATGACGCGTCCGAGGCCCCGAACGCAAAATGGCGGAAACCTCCTCGGGGTTCCACGCGGAGACCTCGGGACACTTGGAGACATTCAATCTAGATTTTAGGTTTTGGTGACTGCAGGGATGCATACTCTTTGGTTCTTTCGGTAAAGTCACGTAGGTACAGTGAGGGAAAAAAGTATTTGATCCCCTGCTGATTTTGTACGTTTGCCCACTGACAAAGAAATGATCAGTCTATAATTTTTATGTTAGGTTTATTTGAACAGTGAGAGACAGAATAACAACAAAATCCAAATGCAAATCAATTTATAACATTTTTGACATGCGTTTTTCTGGATTTTGTTGTTATTCTGTCTCTCACTGTTTAAATAAACCTACCATTAAAATTATAGACCGATCATTTGTCAGTGGGCAAATGTACAAAATCAGCAGGGGATCAAATACTTTATTTCCTCACTGTATAAAATCAATTAAATTTAATCACGACGTTTCGGACGCAACACAAGCGTCCGCCATCAGGTGGGACAACCACAGCAAGAAACAATTGCTGGAGTGGGCAAAAGGGTTGCCGTGACAAGAGGCTATATAGGTAAGAAACGGAGGAGGAGCCAGGGAGGAGAGATAGAGAGGGGGGTGTGGGGTAGGGGAAGTGGAGCGCTGCTAGAGGGATTAGGAAACTAGCAAGGCAAGGGGGGGGGGGAGTGGGCGGGGCTAGGAGGCTGAAAAAACTGGAGATGCGGATATGAAGGCAACACCATAAAGCAGTTAAGGTTTGACCTGGTTAATAACATCCTTCCAATGATTGCTCAATTTGTATCCATCTTCTCGGTTGAAGGTATGTCTTTGTTTATATACCTGCATGGCTTCATGAACAAACCTTTGATAGTAGCCCGAAGGTTTTCAGAGTACCTTGGTCCGGAAAAACACAATCATGCGAGCCCACAGCGTTATAGCAATGGTCAGCCACGGCGGAGGAATTGGTTCTGCGTGTTTCAGATCTGACTTGTGCTCGCGAACATGGTCCGACACATGCCGTTCCGTTTCCCCAATGTAACAGCCACCAAATTTACAACTTAGTTTGTAGACTCCAGGATACTGCACGTCAGGAATGACATCCTTCACAGATGGGATCAGATCACAGATTTTGTGTATTGTACTGAATCGGACCTGGATCTTGTGTTTGTTTAAGATCTTGGAAATATTTTTGGTAACACCTGCTATGTATGGTAACGTGATGGTTTTGATCGGCATTTCAGGGGTTGTTTCTCCATGGTTGGAGAAACAGCTTTGCGAATAATGCGGTCTGAGTACCCATTTATCTTGAGGGCCTGGTGGTCGTGTTCCAATTCACTGGCTAGGTGGTGTTGGTCAGAAATGCAGTGGGCCCTATGGTGTAGTGTTCCGGCACAGAAGAATTCCCTCATCAAAACACTACAACACAGGGCCCATTGGATTTCTGACCAACACCACCTAGCCAGTGAATTGGAACACGACCACCAGGCCCTCAAGATCAATGGGTACTCGGACCGCATTATCCGCAAAGCTGTTTCTCCAACCATGGAGAAACAACCCCCTGAGACGCCGATAAAAACCATCACGTTACCATACAGAGCAGGCGTTACCAAAAGTATTTCCAAAATCTTAAACACAAGATCCAGGTCCGATTCAGTACAGTACACAAAATCCGTGATCTAATCCCATCGGTGAAGGATGTCATTCCTGACATGCAGTATCCTGGAGTCTACAAACTAAGTTGCACCTGTGGTGGCTGTTACATTGGGGAAACGAAACGGCATGTGTCTGACCGTGTTCGCGAGCATAAAGCCAGATCTGAAACACGGCAGAACCAATACCTCCGCCGTGACTGACCATTGCTATAACGCTGTGGGCGGTTTTTTTCCGAGACCAAGGTACTCTGCAAACTACTATCATAGGTTTGTTCATGAAGCCACCCAGATATATAAACATAGACATACCTTCAACCGAGAAGATGGATACAAATTGAGCAATCATTGGAAGGATGTTATTAACCAGGTCAAACCTTAACTGCTTTATGGTGTTGCCTTCATATCTGCATCTCCAGTTTCTTCAGCTTCCCACAGCCAGCCCCACTCACATCCCCCTACCCCACACCCCCCCCCTCTCTATCTCTCCTCCCTGGCTCCTCCCCCGTCTCTTACCTATATAGCCTCTTGTCACGGCAACCCTTTTGGCCACTTCAGCAATTGTTTCTTGCTGTGGTTGTCCCACCTGATAACGGACGCTTGTGTTGCGCCCGAAACGTCGTGATTTGATTTATTTTATTTTATACCCACGTCACTTTACCGAAAGAACTTGTAGAGACATCTTGACACTAAACATCACCCTCACACGGTGCGATGCTGAGACGCTTGGAGCAAGCCGCACACCTCCCTCCGTCCTTCCCTCCCTCCCTCCCTCCCCAGGATGAACTGGCCTCCCATGTCAAAGCGATACCCCTCCCTCACCCACTGCCCGTCCCTCCTGACCCTCCCCTCCCGAAATGACGAATCCGGCTCCATCTCGGCGCCACGGCCTGTCTCAGTCGCTCCATCATCTCACCCACCCTCCGACCTCTCTCACCGAACCTCGCTGCGACCCCTCCCTCCCTCCTCGCCCCTTCCCCCTTCTCTCCACCTCCCCCCCGATCTTCTCTGTTGCTCCCCCTCGCTCCTCCCCCGCTCCCCTCCCCCCTCTCCCACGACCTTCTCTGCTCCTCACCCCTCGCCCCTCCCCCGCTCCCCTCCCCACCTCCCCCACGACATTCTTTGGACCTCCCCCTCGCCCCTCCCCCACCACCTCCCCCCCCACGATCGTCTCTGCACCTCCCCCCTCGCCCCTCCCCCGCTCCCTCCCCACCTCCCCCCGATCTTCTCCTCTCCTCCCCCCTCGCCCCTCCCCCGCTCCCCTCCCCACCTCCCCCCCGATCTTCTCCTCTCCTCCCCCTCGCCCCTCGCCCGCTCCTCTCCCCACCTCCCCCACGATCTTCTCTGGACCTCCCCCTCGCCCCTCCCCCGCCCCTCCTCCTTCCGCTCCCCCACCACTCCTCCTCCCGCCGCCGCCTCCTCTCCAACCCCCCTCCCCCGCTCCGCTCCCCGCCCCTCTCCCCCCCGCCCCACCATGACCCCCTCGGCGAATCTCCACCCCTCGTCCGGCGCGGTGCGGTAGACGTCCACCCCTTGCCTCGCCAGTTCCCGTCGCCTGTCGGCGAACCTCTGATTCAACTGGTACTGCTCCCTCATGAACGCGTTGTGCTCTCTGGCCTCCCTGGCCCGCTCCGCCGACTCCCTCTGCCTCGCTTGTTCGGCCCTCTCCCGCCTCGATTCCCTGCCGCCGCCCGCGGCTCGGCCCCCTCCCTGGCCGACGGCTGCCCCCTGTCCGGGACAATCAGCTGCCGCAGCCTGGCCGAGATGTCGGCGATCCTTCTCGGGTCGTCTCGTCCGCCGCTGCCTCGGCCCCTGTCCATGGCCGCCGGTTGTCACCTGCTCGGCCTTCCTGTGCCGTCACAGCCGCCGGGAGAATTTCCGTCATCGCCACCGTCACGACCAGTGGGTCTCTATGAGTGTGGGTCTTTGTGGGTCTCTGTGGTCTCTGTGGGTCTCTGTGGGTCTCTATGAGTGTGGGTCTGGGTCTCTGTGAGTATGGGTCTCTGAGTGTGGGTCTCTGAGTGTGGGTCTTTGTGGGTCTCTGTGGGTCTCTGTGAGTGTGGGTCTCTATGTGAGTATGGGTCTCTGTGGGTCTCTGTGAGTGTGGGTCTCTGTGAGTCTCTGTGGGTCTCTGTGAGTATGGGTCTCTGTGGTCTCTGTGAGTGGGTCTCTGTGAGTGTGGGTCGTTGTGGTCTCTGTGGGGTGGGTCTCTGTGAGTGTGGGTCTCTGTGAGTATGGGTCTCTGTGGGTCTCTGTGAGTGTGGGTCTCTGAGTCTCTGTGAGTATGAGTCTCTGTGAGTATGGGTCTCTGTGGGTCTCTGTGAGTATGGGTGTCTATGAGTATGGGTCTCTGTGATATGGGTCTCTGTGAGTATAGGTCTCTGTGAGTATGGTTCTCTATGACTTTGGGTCTCTATGGGTCTCTAAGTGTGGGACCTTACCTGGTAAAATGAAAATGATTGTGAGGTGATGTATGATGATTGTCTTGGATTATCACACGGCCTGACATCAGCAGGCACACTGCGCAACGCTGCGGGTGACATCACAGATGTGACGTCACAGATGTGACGTCACCGCTCACTTGCTGTGACAAATATTACATCCATTATTGTGCCCCCCCCGCCCCCCAAAATACACAAGTTTATTTTACACTTTTTGCATTGTGTCCAGTCTGGAAGCTACCCACGTGCCAAATTTCAAGTTTGTTGCATGTTGGGAAGTATGCTAAACATTTCGAACAGACACACATTCACAAATTTCCCTTTAATACATATAAACTGTGTTTTACTGGTAGGAACGAAGTGAACCAGCCTACAATAGATTATATCGTCCGTCCGTCCGTCCGATTCGGTGTAGCAACATCGCCCCCTACTGCAAACACTTGGCAGGACCCTACAAAAACCTTTAGACTCAGTGAGGCTTTCCTGGCTAAACAAGTGTAACATTCCCTTATAATTCCCTGAGATAGCTTTTAATTACAAAAACCTTTAGACTGTGACGCTTTCCTGGCTAAACAAGTGTAACATTCCCTTATAATTCCCTGAGATAGCTTTTAATTAAAAATTTAAATTAAAAATTAACTCACAGCGGCCTAAAGCCTACAGCTAGGCCTAAAGCCTAGAACTAGGCCTCAAACTCTCCCTTCGGATCGTCCAATTAGGTGTAGCAACATGATTTTTATTTTTTTATTTTATTTTCATTAATTTTGATGTTTTACCTACGTGACTTTACCGAAAAACCTAAGAATATATAGCAACATCGCCCCCTACTGCAAACACTTGGCAGGACCCTAGAAAAACCTTTAGACTCAGTGGGGCTTTCCTGGCTAAACAAGTGTAATAATACATGATGTTTATATTCTTTGGTTATTCGTTCCTACCAGCCCACCCCGCAGAGACCTGTTTTGTGTGTATATAAACTATATTATGTTTATATATAAACTAAATTGTCTGTATATATAAACTGTATAGTATGTATATATAACAAGGGGGGGTGGAGATGTAGGGGAGAGAGGGGGGGAGATGTAGGTGGGGAGAGGGGGGAGAGGAGATGTAGGGGGGAGAGGGGGGAGAGGGGGGGAGATGTAGGGGGAGAGAGGGGGGGAGATGTAGGGGGGGAGAGGAGAGGGAGATTAAGGGGGAGAGAGGGGGGAGAGGGGGGGAGAGGGGGGAGAGGGGGGGGAGATGTAGGGGGGAGAGGGAGGGGAGAAGGGGGGAGGGGGGGGAGAGGGGGAGGGAGAGGCGGGGAGATTAAGGGGGAGAGGGGGGGAGATGGGGGGGAGATGTAGGGGGAGATGTAGGGGGAGAGGGGAGGGGAGAGGGGGAGGGAGAGGGGAGATGTAGGGAGAGAGGGGGAGAGGGGGGGAGAGGGGGGAGAGGGGGGGGAGAGGGGAAAGAGAGGGGGGGAGAGGGGGGGAGATGTAGGGAGAGAGGGGGGGAGAGGGAGGGGGAGAGGGGGGGAGAGGGGGGAGAGAGGGGGGGGAGAGAGGGGGGAGAGGGGGAGAGANGGGGGGAGAGGGGAGATGTAGGGAAGAGAGGGGGAGAGGGGGGAGATGTAGGGAGGGTAGAGGGGGGGGAGGGGGAGATGTAGGGAAGAGAGGGGGAGAGGGGGGGGGAGAGGGGGGAGAGAGGGGGGAGATGGGGGGGAGAGAGGGGGGAAGGGGGAGATTAAGTGGGAGAGAGGGGGGAGAGGGGGGAAGAGGGGGGGAGATGTTGGGGGGAGAGATGGGAGATGTAGGGAAGAGAGGTGGGGGAGAGGGGGGAGAGAGGGGGGAGAGGGGGGAGAGGGGGGAGATGTAGGGGGGAGATGTAGGGGGGAGATGTAGGGGGGGGAGAGGGGGGAAGGGGGAGATTAAGTGGGAGAGAGGGGGGGAGAGGGGGGGAGAGAGGGGGAGATGTAGGAAGAGAGGGGGGGGAGATGTTGGGGGGAGAGGGGGAGATGTTGGGGGGAGANGGGGGGAGGGGGGAGATGTAGGGGGGAGAGGGGGGGAGATGTGGGGGGAGAGGGGGGGAGAGGGGGGGAGAGGGGGGAGATGTAGGGGGGAGAGGGGGGGAGATGTTGGGGGGGGAGGGGGGGAGAGAGGGGGAGATGTAGGGAGAGAGGGGGGGAGAGGAGATGTTGGGGGGAGAGGGAGATGTGGGGGGGGGAGATGTTGGGGGGGGGAGGGGGGGAGATGTAGGGAAGAGAGAGGGGGAGATGTTGGGGGGAGAGGGGGGGGTAGGGGGGGGTGCTGAGCGAGTGGCTCTGCTACTCACCACGCGAGGCTCGACTGGCTGCACGCCACGTGGCCTCAGTCCCAAGCGCCTCGTGCGCAAATTAAACACGTTTAGGTGACTGTGTGTCAGATTAAATCACTAACAACAACTATAACAATCTCTCGGTGTCTCTCTCTCTGTGTCTCTGTGTGTCTCTCTCTCTGTCTCTCTGTGTGTCTCNGTGTCTCTGTGTCTCTCTCTGTCTCTCTCTCTCTGTCTCTGTCTCTCTCTGTGTCTCTGTGTGTCTGTCTCTTTGTCTCTGTGTCTCTCTGTCTGTCTCTGTGTCTGTCTCTCTGTGTGTGTCTCTGTCTCTCTGTGTCTGTCTCTCTCTCTCTCTGTGTCTTTGTGTCTCTGTGTGTCTCTGTCTCTGTCTCTCTCTGTGTCTCTCTCTCTCTGTGTCTCTCTCTGTGTCTGTCTCTGTGTCTCTCTCTGTCTCTCTGTCTCTATGTGTGTCTCTGTCTCTCTCTGTCTCTGTGTCTCTCTCTGTCTGCCTCTCTGTGTCTCTGTGTGTGTCTCTGTCTCTCTGTGTGTCTCTGTGTCTCTCTCTCTGTCTCTCTCTGTGTGTCTCTGTGTGTCNCTGTGTCTCTCTCTCTGTCTCTGTGTCTCTCTGTCTCNGNGTCTCTGTTGTCTCTGTCTCACTGTGTCTGTGTCTGTGTCTCTGTGTGTCTCTCTCTCTGTCTCTCTCTGTGNCTCTGTGTCNGTGTGTCTCTGTGTGTCTCTGTCTCTGTGTGTCTCTCTGTGTGTGTGTCTCTGTCTCTCTGTGTATCTGTGTGTCTCTCTGTGTCTCTCTGTGTCTCTGTCTCTGTGTATCTGTGTGTCTCTGTGTGTCTCTGTGTTGAACTTGGCACCCCCCAGACCGTCAGCGAGGCAATTGAGATCCTAACGGTCACCTCGGCTCGCATTGTTGCTGGGGGAGGGGCCAAGCAGCGAGGCAGCGCTGTGATTGGTCGGGAGGAGGGGAGGGGCCAAGCAGCGAGGCAGCGCTGTGATTGGTCGGGAGGAGGAGGAGGGGCCAAGCAGCGAGGCAGCGCTGTGATTGGTCGGAGGAGGAGGCGGGGCCTCGATCACTTCCAGAAGGAGGCGAAGATTTAGATTTATTAGATTATTTTATTATTTTATTATATAATTAAAGCGCCACGTTATTTTATTATATAATTAAACGCGCGTATTTATTACATAATTATATTATTGTGCTTTTTATATTATGTTATTATATTATTTTATTATGTTTATTTTTATTATTTTATGTTTTATTTTTATTATTTTATTGTTTTATTTTTATTTTATTGTTTTATTTTATTATTTTATTATGTTTTATTTTATTTTATTATGTTTTATTTTTATTTCATTATGTTTTATTTTTATTATTTCATTATTTCCCTTCTACGAGACTTTACCGAAAGAACAAGAAGAGGCGAAGATTTCTATTTATTAGATTAGTTTATTATTTTATTATATAATTAAAGCGCCGCGTTATTTTATTATATAATTAAACGCGCGTATTTGTTATTACATAATTATATTATTGTGANTTTTTTATATTATGTTATTATATTAGTTTATGTTTTATTTTATTATTTCATTATGTTTTATTTTTATTATTTTATTATGTTTTATTTTTATTATTTATTATCTTTTATTTTATTATTTATTATCTTTTATTTTTATTATTTCATTATGTTTTATTTTATTATTTCATTATTTCCCTTCTACGAGACTTTACCGAAAGAACCAAGCAGAGGCGAAGATTGTTGATCAACTAACGTTTTGGGGGGAAATATAACTTCTTCGTAGCAACGAGATTTCTCTGTAATTACTGAAGACGATGTCTTGGGCATGAGACGTCATTCATAGCAGAGAGCAAATCCCCTTCTAGATATGAAGCTTTCGTGACTGCAAGGATTCATATTCTTAGGTTTTTTCGGTAAAGTCACGTAGGAAAAAATTAATAAAATAAAATAAAAATCACGACGTTTCGGAGGCAACACAAGCTTCCTTCTTCAGGTGGAACCGTCACAGCCACGACAGCTGTATCACGTGAATGAGAGATTGCAAGAGCTACCACACTTTTTATTAAACCAACCATTATATACACGGAGTGGTAGCTCTTGCAATCTCTCATGTACTTGATACAGCTGCCGTGGCTGTGACGGTTCCACCTGAAGATGGAAGCTTGTGTTGCCTCCGAAACGTCGTGATTTTTAAATTTTATTAATTTTAATTTTTTACCTACACGGTGACTTTACCGAAAAAACCTAAGAATATGAATTTGGTGATATCTGTCTGCTTATATGTCTGTCTATAATATTTTCTGGTTAGATTCTATGTCGCTATTTCACTATACCTGATGATGATGATTGCTTGTGTTGCAATCGAAACGTCGTATGATGCTATTATTTAATTTATTACTTTATCTTTAGACGTGACTTTACCGAAAGAACCAAAGAATAAGACAAATAATCCCTGGCGGGCGGGCAGCAGTGTGTGACATTGTTCCTTCCTGTATGAAGTTGCCTTCTGTAGGTAAGAAAATAAAAACGATGACGAGACTCAACGCGTGAGGAACACGAAGATTTATTCGGTTCACGAGTCAACGGATATAACTTCAAAACACTTTTGTGGGTCGTCGTTCTCTTGAGACGGCGTCACCCAAAGTAGAGCGAGCAGCTTGAGTAGCCCACTTCAGCTGTGTGTCTGTGTGTGTGTGTCTGTGTGTGTGTCNGTGTGTGTGTGTCTATGTGTCTCTGTGTGTGTGTGTCTGTGTGTGTGTGTCTGTGTGTGTGTGTGTGTCTGTGTGTGTGTGTCTCTGTGTGTCTGTGTGTGTGTCTGTGTGTGTCAATGTGTGTGTCTCTGTGTGTGTCTGTGTGTGTCTATGTGTGTGTGTCTGTGTGTCTCTGTGTGTCTGTGTGTCTGTAGAGCGAGCAGCTTGAGTAGCCCACTTCAGCTGTGTGTCTGTGTGTGTCTGTGTGTTGTGTGTCTGTGTGTGTGTCTGTGTGTGTGTCTGTGTGTGTGTATGTGTGTGTCTGTGTCTCTGTGTGTGTCTGTGTGTCTCTCTGTGNCTCTGTGTGTCTCTCTGTGTCTGTGTCTCTCTGTGTCTCTGTCTCTGTGTATCTGTGTGTCTCTCTGTGTCTCTCTGTGTCTCTGTCTCTGTGTATCTGTGTGTCTCTGTGTGTCTCTGTGTTGAACTTGGCACCCCCAGACCGTCAGCGAGGCAATTGAGATCCTAACGGTCACCTCGGCTCGCATTGTTGCTGGGGAGGGGCCAAGCAGCGAGGCAGCGCTGTGATTGGTCGGGAGGAGGGGAGGGGCCAAGCAGCGAGGCAGCGCTGTGATTGGTCGGGAGGAGGAGGAGGAGGGGCCAAGCAGCGAGGCAGCGCTGTGATTGGTCGGGAGGAGGAGGCGGGGCCTCGATCACTTCCAGAAGGAGGCGAAGATTTAGATTTATTAGATTATTTATTATTTTATTATATAATTAAAGCGCCACGTTATTTTATTATATAATTAAACGCGCGTATTTATTACATAATTATATTATTGTGCTTTTTTATATTATGTTATTATATTATTTTATTATGTTTTATTTTTATTATTTTATGTTTTATTTTTATTATTTTATTGTTTTATTTTTATTTTATGTTTTATTTTTATTATTTTATTATGTTTTATTTTATTTTATTATGTTTTATTTTTATTATTTCATTATGTTTTATTTTTATTATTTCATTATTTCCCTTCTACGAGACTTTACCGAAAGAACCAAGAAGAGGCGAAGATTTCTATTTATTAGATTAGTTTATTATTTTATTATATAATTAAAGCGCCGCGTTATTTTATTATATAATTAAGCGCGCGTATTTGTTATTACATAATTATATTATTGTGATTTTTTTACTGTCATATTATTTATTATGTTTTATTTTTATTATATCATTGTTTTATTTTTATTATTTCATCATTGTTTTATTTTTATTATTTCATTATGTTTTATTTTTATTATGTTTTATTTTTATTATTTCATTATTTCCCTTCTACGAGACTTTACCGAAAGAACCAAGAAGAGGCGAAGATTGTTGATCAACTAACGTTTTTGGGGGAATGGAACTTCTTCGTAGCAACGAGATTTCTCTGTAATTACTGAAGACGATGTCTTGGGCATGAGACGTCATTCATAGCAGAGAGCAATACCCCTTCTAGATATGAAGCTTTCGTGACTGCAAGGATTCATATTCTTAGGTTTTTCGGTAAAGTCACCGTGTAGGTAAAACATTTAAATTAATAAAAATCAATAAAAATAAAATAAAATCACGACGTTTCGGAGGCAACACAAGCTTCCTTCTTCAGGTGGAACCGTCACAGCCACGGCAGCTGTATCAAGTATATGAGAGATTGCAAGAGCTACCACTCCGTATATATAATGGTTGGTTTAATAAAAAGTGTGGTAGCTCTTGCAATCTCTCATTTACTTGATACAGCTGTCGTGGCTGTGACGGTTCCACCTGAAGACGGAAGCTTGTGTTGCCTACGAAACGTCGTGAATTTTTATTTTATTTTTATTTTATTAATTTGAATGTTTTACCTACACAGTGACTTTACCGAAAAAACCTAAGAATAGCAATACCCCTTCTTTATCGGAGATGTCTTTGCGGTTGAAGTAAACAATTAAACGAAACTACATATTGTTTTTATTTCACCAGAAGAAGCTTTAAAGGTCTTTTCAAAAGCGACCTCGCCAGAAATGATGGCTCAGCGAAATGTCGTATTATGCGGGAATTGACAGAAGCCGAATATTCTAAATACGGAGGGGAAAACCTGTGAGTCTCTCTCTTGTGTGTCTGTCTGTGTGTCTCTGTGTGAGTCTCTCTCTTGTGTGTCTCTGTGTGTGTATCTGTGTGTCTCTCTGTGTGTGTCTCTGTGTGTGTCTCTGTGTGTCTCTGTGTGTCTCTGTGTCTATGNGTCTCTCTCTGTGTGTCTCTGTGTGAGTCTCTCTCTGCTTGTGTCTATCTCTGTGTGTTTGTCTGTGTTAGTCTCTCTCTCTGCTTGTCTGTCTGTGTCTCTGTGTTACTCTCTGTGTCTCTCTCTGTCTCTCTCTGTCTCTCTGTGTCTGTCTCTCTCTCTGTCTCTCTGTGTCTTTGTGTCTCTGTGTCTCTCTCTGTCTCTGTCTCTCTGTGTCTTTGTGTCTCTGTCTCTCTCTGTGTCTGTCTCTCTCTGTTGTCTCTGTGTCTCTGTGTCTCACTCTGTGTCTCNGTCTCTGTGTCTCTGTGTGTCTCTGTGTGTCTGTGTGTGTCTGTCTCTGTGTGTGTCTCTCTCTTGTGTGTCTCTCTGTGTGTCTCTGTGTGTCTCTCTTGTGTGTCTGTCTGTGTCTATGTGTGTGTCTCTCTCTGCTTGTGTCTCTGTGTCTGTCTGTGTGTCTCTGTGTGTGTCTCTCTCTGCTTGTGTCTGTCTGTCTCTCTGTGTGTCTCTGTGTGTGTTGTCTCTCTCTGCTTGTGTGTTTGTGTGTCTCTGTGTGTGTGTCTCTCTCTGTTTGTGTGTCTGTGTGAGTCTGTCTCTCTGCTTGTCTGTCTGTGTCTCTGTGTGCGTCTCTCTCTCTCTGTGTGTCTCTCTCTCTGTGTGTGTGTGTGTCTCTCTCTCTCTCTCTCTGTGTCTCTCTCTTTGTGTCTGTGTGTGTGTCTGTCTCTCNGTGTCTCTCTCTCGTGNCTCTCTCTCTCTCTGTGTCTCTCTCTCTGTGTGTCTCTCTCTCTGTGTCTCTGTGTTGAACTTGGCACCCCCCAGACCGTCAACGAGGCAATTGAGATCCTAACGGTCACCTCGGCTCGCATTGTTGCTGGGGAGGGCCAAGCAGCGAGGCAGCGCTGTGATTGGTCGAGAGGAGGAGGAGGGGCCAAGCAGCGAGGCAGCGCTGTGATTGGTCGAGAGGAGGAGGGCCAAGCAGCGAGGCAGCGCTGTGATTGGTCGAGAGGAGGGGCCAAGCAACGAGGCAGCGCTGTGATTGGTCGGGAGGAGGGGCCAAGCAGCGAGGCAGCGCTGTGATTGGTCGGGAGGAGGGGCCAAGCAGCGAGGCAGCGCTGTGATTGGTCGGGAGGAGGAGGAGGGGCCAAGCAGCGAGGCAGCGCTGTGATTGGTCGGGAGGAGGAGGAGGGCCAAGCAGCGAGGCAGCGCTGTGATTGGTCGGAGGAGGAGGCGAAGATTTATTAGATGAGTTTATTATTTTATTATATAATTAAAGCGCCACGTTATTTTATTATATAATTAAACGCGCGTATTTGTTATTACATAATTATATTATTGTGATTTTTTATATTATGTTATTATATTAGTTTATGTTTTATTTTTATTATTTCATTATGTTTTATTTTTATTATTTTATTATGTTTTANTTTTATTATTTTATTATCTTTTATTTTTATTATTTTATTATTTTTATTTTTATTATTTCATTATGTTTTATTGTTATTATTTCATTATTTCCCTTCTACGAGACTTTACCGAAAGAACCAAGCAGAGGCGAAGATTGTTGATCAACTAACGTTTTGGGGGGGAAATATAACTTCTTCGTAGCAACGAGATTTCTCTGTAATTACTGAAGACGATGTCTTGGGCATGAGACGTCATTCATAGCAGAGAGCAAATCCCCTTCTAGATATGAAGCTTTCGTGACTGCAAGGTTCATATTCTTAGGTTTTTTCGGTAAAGTCACGTAGGAAAAATTAATAAAATAAAATAAAAATCACGACGTTTCGGAGGCAACACAAGCTTCCTTCTTCAGGTGGAACCGTCACAGCCACGACAGCTGTATCACGTGAATGAATTGCAAGAGCTACCACACTTTTTATTAAACCAACCATTATATACACGGAGTGGTAGCTTTCAATCTCTCATGTACTTGATACAGCTGCCGTGGCTGTGACGGTTCCACCTGAAGATGGAAGCTTGTGTTGCCTCCGAAACGTCGTGATTTTTAATTTTTATTTTATTAATTTTAATTTTTACCTACACGGTGACTTTACCGAAAAAACCTAAGAATATGAATTTGGTGATATCTGTCTGCTTATATGTCTGTCTATAATATTTTCTGGTTAGATTCTATGTCGCTATTTCACTATACCTGATGATGATGATTGCTTGTGTTGCAATCGAAACGTCGTATGATGCTATTATTTAATTTATTACTTTATCTTTAGACGTGACTTTACCGAAAGAACCAAAGAATAAGACAAATAATCCCTGGCGGGCGGGCAGCAGTGTGTGACATTGTTCCTTCCTGTATGAAGTTGCCTTCTGTAGGTAAGAAAATAAAAACGTGACGAGACTCAACGCGTGAGGAACACGAAGATTTATTCGGTTCACGAGTCAACGGATATAACTTCAAAACACTTTTGTGGGTCGTCGTTCTCTTGAGACGGCGTCACCCAAAGTAGAGCGAGCAGCTTGAGTAGCCCACTTCAGCTGTGTGTCTGTGTGTGTGTCTGTGTGTGTGTGTCTGTGTGTGTGTCTATGTGTCTCTGTGTGTGTGTGTCTGTGTGTGTGTGTCTGTGTGTGTGTGTATGTGTGTCTGTGTGTGTGTCTCTGTGTGTCTGTGTGTGTGTCTGTGTGTGTCTGTGTGTGTCTCTGTGTGTGTCTGTGTGTGTCTATGTGTGTGTGTCTGTGTGTCTCTGTGTGTGTCTGTGTGTCTGTAGAGCGAGCAGCTTGAGTGAGCCCACTTCAGTGTGTGTCTGTGTGTGTCAANGTGTGTGTGTGTGTGTCTATGTGTGTGTGTGTCTGGTGTGTATGTGTGTGTCTGTGTCTCTGTGTGTCTGTGTGTCTCTCTGTGNCTCGTGTGNCTCTCTGTGTCTGTGTCTCTCTGTGCTCTGTCTCTGTGTATCTGTGTGTCTCTCTGTGTCTCTCTGTGTCTCTGTCTCTGTGTATCTGTGTGTCTCTGTGTGTCTCTGTGTTGAACTTGGCACCCCCCAGACCGTCAGCGAGGCAATTGAGATCCTAACGGTCACCTCGGCTCGCATTGTTGCTGGGGAGGGGCCAAGCAGCGAGGCAGCGCTGTGATTGGTCGGGAGGAGGGGGAGGGGCCAAGCAGCGAGGCAGCGCTGTGATTGGTCGGGAGGAGGAGGAGGGGCCAAGCAGCGAGGCAGCGCTGTGATTGGTCGGGAGGAGGAGGCGGGGCCTCGATCACTTCCAGAAGGAGGCGAAGATTTAGATTTATTAGATTATTTTATTATTTTATTATATAATTAAAGCGCCATCGTTATTTTATTATATTTAAACGCGCGTATTTATTACATAATTATATTATTGTGCTTTTTTATATTATGTTATTATATTTTTTATTATGTTTTATTTTTATTATTTCATTATGTTTTATTTTTATTTTTTATTGTTTTATTTTTATTATTTTATGTTTTATTTTTATTTTTTATTATGTTTTATTTTTATTTATTATGTTTTATTTTTATTATTTCATTATGTTTTATTTTTATTATTTCATTATTTCCCTTCTGAGACTTTACGAAAGAAAAGAAGAGCGAGATTTCTTTTATTAGATTAGTTTATTTTTTATTATATAATTAAAGCGCGCGTTATTTTATTATATTTAACGCGTATTTGTTATTACATAATATATTATTGTGATTTTTTTTACTGTATATTATTTTTATTTTTATTTTTATTATATCATTGTTTTATTTTATTATTTTCATTTTTATTTTTATTATTTCATTATGTTTTATTTTATTATGTTTTATTTTTATTATTTCATTATTTCCCTTCTACGAGACTTTACCGAAAGAACCGAAGAGGCGAAGATGTTGATCAACTAACGTTTTTGGGGGAATGGAACTTCTTCGTAGCAACGAGATTTCTCTGTAATTACTGAAGACGATGTCTTGGGCATGAGACGTCATTCATAGCAGAGAGCAATACCCCTTCTAGATATGAAGCTTTCGTGACTGCAAGGATTCATATTCTTAGGTTTTTTCGGTAAAGTCACCGTGTAGGTAAAACATTTAAATTAATAAAAATAAAATAAAATAAAATCACGACGTTTCGGAGGCAACACAAGCTTCCTTCTTCAGGTGGAACCGTCACAGCCACGGCAGCTGTATCAAGTATATGAGAGATTGCAAGAGCTACCACTCCGTATATATAATGGTTGGTTTAATAAAAAGTGTGGTAGCTCTTGCAATCTCTCATTTACTTGATACAGCTGTCGTGGCTGTGACGGTTCCACCTGAAGACGGAAGCTTGTGTTGCCTACGAAACGTCGTGAATTTTTATTTTATTTTTATTTTATTAATTTGAATGTTTTACCTACACAG
>WFAB01002011.1:0-65347 GCA_018977245.1 Lethenteron camtschaticum
AATTGGTTCTTTACCCTTCTATCTGGCAACAAAACTGACACCTTTTTGCAAGGAGTCATGTTTGCATAGACCGCAATACCTGCAGTCATAAATACAAACAAAAGACATAACTCTGATAATGTGCACTGTCCTTGAAGTTGATTGGTCCACACCCGAGACAGCTTTCCTTCGAGCCTAGTCTCATATGGGTTGGACCAGATGACGCCAAAAGGCGCACAACTCAAGGACAATGCACCATCAGAGTATGAGAGCTCGGGGCAAGCATCTACACTATGGGGACCTCATTTGCCAGTAAAAAATATGATAATTGGTTCTTTACCCTTCTATCTGGCAACAAAACTGACACCTTTTGCAAGGAGTCATGTTTGCATAGACCGCAATACCTGCAGTCATAAATACAAACAAAAGACATAACTCTGATAATGTGCACTGCCTTTTGGCGTCATCTGGTCCAACCCATATGAGACTAGGCTCGAAGGAAAGCTGTCTCGGGTGTGGACCAATCAACTTCAAGGACAGTGCACATTATCAGAGTTATGTCTTTTGTTTGTATTTATGACTGCAGGTATTGCGGTCTATGCAAACATGACTCCTTGCAAAAAGGTGTCAGTTTTGTTGCCAGATAGAAGGGTAAAGAACCAATTATCATATTTTTACTGGCAATGAGGTCCCATAGTGTAGATGCTTGCCCGAGCTCTCTACTCTGATGGTGCATTGTCCTTGAGTTGTGCGCCTTTTGGCGTCATCTGGTCCAACCCATATGAGACTAGGCTCGAAGGAAAGCTGTCTCGGGTGTGGACCAATCAACTTCAAGGACAGTGCACATTATCGAGTTATGTCTTTTGTTTGTATTTTTTGACTGCAGGTATTGCGGTCTATGCAACTGACTCCTTGCAAAAAGGTGTCAGTTTTGTTGCCAGATAGAAGGGTAAAGAACCAATTATCAAGATGTCGTATCTCAAGCAAAACGTCGTATCCCAAGCAAGACGTTGTATCCAAGCAAGATGTCGTATCTCAAGCAAGGCGTCATATCTCAAGCAAGGCGTCGTATCTCAAGCAAGACGTCGTATCCCAAGCAAGATGTCGTATCCCAAGACATTTTTTTCTCGTCAAAACACGACGCGTACCAAATTCGACGTATTCCAAAGTGGTCGTATACCGAGGTTTGACTTTATAGTCACCGGAGTCTCACCTGCGAGTGGCACCACCTGACGCTCTGGCTCCCCACGTGGCTTGGAGCCTCGAAAGCTCCGTGACTCCTGTGTGGTGATACAAAGACAAAGATCCCCCACCGTGTAGCCTTCACAGACTGCTGGGGCAAGTGCTGTTAGCGAGAAGCACCATGAAGGCCGGTCCACGAGGGGTTGGTGGCCAGCACCACGCCCGACCGCCTTTGTCTCCCCAGTGGCGATGTTTGCACACTACACCGGGTACTCATTTGAGGCTGAGTCGACCTAGGGGAGGCCTTGGACCGGTTCAGATAATCGTCACTGCTGCTGGCCGTGAGCGGGAATCGAAGCCGGGTCGCGAGGTTCATAGCGCAGCGTAGCGCTAACCACTACACAGACACTATACAGACACACACACACAGACATACACACATACAGACACACACACAGACACACGTGTTACACACACACACACACGTGTTACACACACACGTTACACACACACACACGTTACACACACACACATTACATACACACACGTTACATACACACGTTACATNCACACACACACGTTACATACACACACACACTTACACACACACACACGTTACACACATACACACGTACACACATACACACGTTACACACATACACACGTTACACACATACACACGTTACACACATACACACGTTACACACACACACGTACATACACACACGTTACACATACACACGTTACATACACACACGTTACATACACACACGTTACATACACACACGTTACATACATACACACACACGTTACACACACACGTTACATACACACATACACACGTTACATACACACACCACACTACACACACACGTTACATACACACACGTTACATACACACACGACATACACACACGTTACATATGTAGAGGTGTAATTGTGTATGGGCACGGATGGCTAACAAACACAAGGGGCGTGGTTAGGGCCGTACACAGAGGAGGTGCTCACACCGACGTCCGCACCTGCTTCCCCACGGGCCCTCCCGGGGGCCGAGTAATATAAAAGGTGGTGAGCAGGAGGGCTCGAGGTCGAGTATTAGCTTAACCAGCGAAGAGTGAAGACCAGCTAGAATAGGCCCCGGAGCTCCCCTGGCTCGCTGTCCTTGTCAGGGCCGACCAGGTCAAGCCGGTGGCGTGGCCCCGAGAGCCCAGACTGACGTTCTTATAAGAGCCGGTCTGGAGACTCAGGGTGCCGGGATCCCAGCTTGACCAGGGCTGGGATAGGTAGCCTCCCCTAGCTCCGTAGTGGAGGACTCGGGCGTAGGTTAGCGGGGTTAGATGTTGTGTCTCCCTGTTAGACGAGTGAAGGGGACGATACCCCTTAAGTGCTGTGTGTACTCGTTACTGTGCACAAGTTGGTGTTAATAAATAAGTGTGCCTCGACCCCGTCGTCAAGCCTCCTGAATACTTACTACATCTGGGGTCAGAAGTGGACGTTCAACGATGGACACACGAGGGACGACACGTACTAGGGAGTCGGAGATGGAGGACATCTCGGCCGAATCGGCACCAGAGATGGCCGAGGTCGGATCGGAGCAGCCGGGGCCGAGTACACCCGCGCCGCTACGACAGGAAGGGGGGATGCGTCGGCCGAGGGACTTCGGCTGGCTCACTCCCGCCTGGCGGAGTTGCTCTACGCTGCGCCGCCACGTTGGAGGAGATCACGCGGCTGGGGGCTGGAGGGGCTGCGCGGGACGACGACGGCAGCCGACGCGGCGCCATTTCCTGCCACCCCGACGCGGCTCGCGGTTAAATTTCCCGCCATCACTACAGTGGAGCAGAGGGCGGGGCCGGCCCGCGTCAGGTGACTGCTGAGGGCCAAGCACAAGCCGTGACATCATCAACACCGGCCAGCGCGTCAACAACGGAGCGACCGGCGATGCCATGCTCGCAGCCCGCCCACACTGTAACGTCTGCTGGGAACGACGGAGCGTGATCCGCAGCCACGGACGTCGCGTTACAGCAGCGACTGCCGCCTCTCAAAGAGGGCGCGGACGGGGACTGGGGCGGCTTCAAGAGACGGTTCATCGCTCATCAGGAGATGGCAAACTGGACGGACGCCGAAGCACTACGCGCGCTGCCGGCGATGCTGGACAACGACGCCCTGGCTACCCTCACCTCGGCGCCTAAGGAAAAGCGCGCCACGCTGCACTTGGCGCTGCAGGTGCTGTCAGCTGTCTACGGCCCGCCTTCGGACTGCAGGCAGCTGTTCCACGATCGTCATCGGGGCACCAACGAATCGCCTCAGGCCTTCCGGACGGCTCTCCTGGCCCTGGCGAAGGCAGCTTTTCCGCGGATGGACGAGGAGGGAGTGGACGCTATGGTGGCTGAAAAGCTGTTGCTAATCGTGGACGAGCTGGACGTCGCCGTCTTGGCTCAAGACGACAAAGAGATGTCTTCCTTGCTAGTCGCGCGCCACATCCACGGGGGCTTGCGGTCCCTGCGTCGCAAGGCCGCCAAGGGGTGGCCGGCCATGCCATGGCGGCTACCACCCTCCCATCGGAGGAGGTCTGCGGGGTGGAGCGGCGGGGGAATGGAGATCGGCGGGACCACAGGCTCGGAATGGACCGAGCCGCCAGGAGCAGCCCAGGCCATCTGGGGCGCTCACACGCTGCTACAACTGTGGCCTTCAAGGCCACGTTGCTTCAGGATGCCGGGCTCCCCGTCAGCGCGGGGCGACACCTCGTCAGGACGCCGCGCCGTCTCCACCCAAGCTCCAGCAGAGAAATACGGCGAGTCGTGGCACCTCACACGTTTGGCCCATGCACACATCCGACACACACTCACACGCTGAAACGAACAGGGCTCGTAAATCGACGGCCGTTGCGTCGGATTGTTCTGAAATGCGGCGAGCGCTCCAACCGGGTCAGTGGTCGGAGCTCGCCCATCGTGTCGTTGCAGCGTCGGCGGGATCGTCGGTCGTGGTCGGTCATATTGATGGGGTAGAGGTGCGGATTTTAATTGACACAGGAGCATCGGCGACCATTATATCTGATTTGATTTATAACATCCTTCCCGTTCAAAGTCGTCCCTTGCTCCCCGCTGACATGCCATGCTATGCTGCTAACGGGGCTCGCTGGCATCATTGGGCAAATCCGCGCCAAAATTTGCATTGGAGACATTAAATTATCCGGCCCTGTTTTGGTTTCCTCCTCACTGGCGGTTCCGTGCCTGTTGGGGACGGATTTCTTGGCCAAAATGCCCATTCGTATCTTGATCGACCAGGGGTGCATCGAGCTCCCGTCGGGCTGACGTGTTACATTTTTGTCTTCCCCGCCACGGAGCGTCGGGCGTTTGCGACCGTGCAGGTGCTCGTGGCAAAAACTGTGCGCGTACCCCGGGGGCTCAGATGCTCGTCCCTCTTAGGTTGCGTCGGCCGTTTGCTGAGGGGGTTGCGGATCGGGGGTCTTGTTGGGACCATCTCGATGGACCCGATTTGATAGCGGCTCAGACCATGGTGAAAGGGGATGGGGACCCCTTCATTGCAGTCCTTAATGTGAGATCGCGAACGGCCGTGGTTCCTCAAGGGACCGTGCTTGCACACGCAACACCGGCACCCTATGAGGAACCTCTCATGGGTCAGGTGAGCACCGATCCTCCGTCGTCACCACATTCTGACTGTGATGACGGATGGCTGGATGCGCTTTGCGCGGGATCAGTGGACCTGTCCGACTCACAGCGTGAGGCCTGCGAGTTCTCCTGAAGGAGTTTGCCGACGTTTTTAGTCGACACAAATTTGATATTGGTTGTACTAAATTGCTGCGACACCATATTGACACGGGTGACAGCGCGCCAATCCGCCAAAATACCTTTCGGTTGAGTCCCGCCGAAAAGGATCATGTCAAATCGGCCGTTGACGACATGCTAGCCACCGATATCATATCTCCTTCCAACAGCCCGTGGGGCACACCGATCGTTTTGGTGAAAAAACACGACGGCTCACTGCGGTTTTGTGTCGACTTTCGCCGGTTGAACAAAATTTCAGTAGCCGACGCGTACCCGCTTCCTCGAATGGATGAGTCGCTTGATGCCTTGGCGGGGGCGCGATTCTTTTCCACCCTGGATTTACTTTCTGGATTCTGGCAGCTTCCTCTGGATGACGAATCTAAACCTAAGACGGCTTTCCGTACACCGCACGGCCTTTTCCAATTTAACCGCTTGCCGATGGGCTTACATTCTGCGCCGGCAACTTTTCAGTGGTTAATGGAACTGGTCTTGGCGGGCTTACAATGGGATTCGTGTTTAATTTACTTGGACGATGTCATCGTCTTTAGCAAAACATCGGAGCTGAAACACACGTGGCAAGGTACATGTGGAATTGAGCATCGGGCTTGCATTTCTTTTTGACAGAGGCATAACAACTATAAAGTCGTTTTGATCTCACAAACGGCTTACCCATAACACGTGGGTTATCGATGTATTAAATTAAACCCCCCAAAAAATGTCATCGGAGTGTTGAGCAGACTTCAGTACGAACACAGCCATCTGAATTCAATTCCCAGAACGGTGTTAGACCAAAGGACGCCATTTTGTCTCTGGTGTGGACCAATCAGTTTAAAAAACAATGCATCTATTATAATCAGAGCCTGTCTTTTGTTTGCATTCTGACCACAAGCATTGTGGTTAATGCAGTGACATGATTCCTTGTAAAAGGTTTCAGTTTGGTGTTTTAACATCTTAGCACGGCTGGTTTTGTTGCCAGAAAAAAGGGGAAACCCTATTCTCGATGTATTTAACCATCGATTCCCGTGGAGTTAGACACCACTAAAAGCCCATCCCGAATTGAATCGCAATGCTGCGCAGGAGAACAATTATTGTCCAACCACATATTTGATTACAGGTGCTTTAAACGTCACCCAGAGTGGCACAGTATGGACTCTTCTCTTACTTTCGGCCCACGTTATCTGCAATCCCCTCGGGTAATCTGCGGGTAACTGAATTCCATTTATAGCAAGACCCGTGGATGAGAGCACCATTGACAAGAAAAGTTTAGCTTTTTGGAATAAAATTGCAATAGAACGCATTTTGACTGCTTGTGTTGCGGTTATTGCAAACATGATGCCTTGTATAAAGGTGTCAGTTTTTGTAACAGTTGAAAGGGTAAAAAGCTATCACTACACTTTATTAGTAGTTTCTCCTGCACAGTGTCCATGCTGCAGCCTCTGCCCCTTCAGAAGTACTCGAACTTAATGTATTCTGAAGGCTTCCTTGTCTTGTTTATTTACAGGAGAACCAAAATGCATGGTGGATATGAAGCAACATGTGGATTTCCCCCATAGTGTTGCACTAATAGGGTCTCATTTGAGGTTGATGCCAAAGAATTACAAATATTATAGAACAAAAATGAAAGGTCATTGTAAGATCTCGGCTACATTTTGCCGTTGACAATGGTACACTCCATCGGAGCTGAAACACACGTGGCAAGGTGCATGTGGAATTGAGCATCGGGCTTGCATTTCTTTTTGACAGAGGCATAACAACTACAAAGTCGTTTTGATCTCACAAACGGCTTACCCATAACACGTGGGTTATCGATGTGTAACGGGTTCCGGAGACACTTGTAGATGTAACTTCTTTATTACGATTCAACACTCCAACTCTCCAACAGTCCAACACTCCAACTCTCCAACACTCCAACTCTCCAACAGTCCTGATACTCTGTTACAGCCTAGGTACACAGCCTAGGTACACAGCCTAGATACTCTACTCTGGCTACGCTCTGGAACTCGCCCTCACAAGGTCGTAGAGTCGGGAGTTCCAGAGTCCCACCACTGGCTCTCACAGCATCCCAGGGTCCTCCGATGGCTGGTCTTGGGTCTTGGGTCTTGAGCTACGACTGGCCCTGATCGTCCAGGGAGCTCCCTTTATGCCCAGTCCCCAACGAGGGGTGGGGCCGTGTGCGCCCCCAGATATCCCACAGAGCACACACAGCCCCCCTTTGGCGGCGCCAAGGGGATTAAGCGCCTGGGAACTCAACGCCTGACGCCAAGAGGCTTAAGCGTCTGACCAGCCTGGGAACTCACGCCTGGTGCCAAGAGGCTTAAGCGTCTGGACCCGCCTGGGGTCCCTGAGCCCCAGCAGCCCCTCCCTTCTTATGTCACTACAGATACACTGATACGCATTTCTAAATAATCTCAACTCCAAAACCCATCCATCCAGTTCACCATGGAAGTGGAAGCTGACATAACGTTACCATTTCTAGATATTCTGCTCGGACGGGGTAGAAATGGTAAAATAACATACTGATGCCTATCTGAATGCATCACACCATCACACCGCACAGAATACTGCTCTTATCAAGACACTCATTCATTGAGCTAAAAAAGTATCAGATGGTGACAGTCTGAGAAGTGAAATTCAATATGTTAAGGAAGCGCTGCAAATGAACGGCTACAATGATGCACAAATCAACAAAGCATTGAATACCAAAACCAAATCAAGTAATTCAAACAATCAAAATACCGTACATTGCGGGAGTAACTGATAAACTAGCCAGATGTTTGGAAAAACAAAACATTCGAGTCATTTGTATCTGGTACAAAAGATGTATTACCGAAGCTATCAACAGAAGGTGTGTTCAGGATCAACTGCACGTGTGGTAAATGTTATGTTGGGCAAACAGGACGAATGATCAGCACGAGACTAAAAGAACATCAGAGAAATATTAAATTCTCCCAAATGCAACTGTCAGCAGTAGCAGAACATGCGTGTCAACCAGGACACTCAATTGATTTTGATGTTTAAGTGTTGTGCAAAACTAGCTACTACTGGCCAAGACTATGAGAGAATCTATAGAAATTTATAGAATTAAAAAAACTTTAACCATTCGGATAGCTACCGTATTAGTGCTGCGTAGAATCGAATAATCAAAGAAATAAATATTTAAATGCATGCCTACAAAGATCAGCGTATTTCAAAAGGGATTACCATTGGTAGGGCTATTTTAATAAACACAATAGACAGGAAGGACAAGATCAAAGGGCTCGCATAATGCACACGCATAATATACATTACCTCACAGAGGTCGCAAACGGGTTTTGATTCCTTACCCGTACCCGGCCGCACCAGGGTCGCAAACGGGTACCCGTACCCGTACCCTACCCGTACCAGGCCGGGTACGGGTAGGTACGGGTATCGGGTACCTGATTGCGACCTCTGGGATGAAGCCATGTTGCAGGCGCGGGTGGGTTGATTCTAGAGAAGAGACAAGACGTTGGGAAATGAGTGACAGTTACCAGCGACTCACAGTCTACCCGTACCGGCCGCACCAGGGTCGCAAACGGGTAGCCGGGTATCGGGTAGGGTACAGGTATCGGGTACCCGGTTGCGACCTCTGTTACCTCAGTAATGCCCCCCCCCCACCCACATTGTGCAAGAGCGCAGAAGGGTGGTCAACACATATACGCCTCTATATAAGGAACGAAACAGTAAGACTTCTCCACAAATCTGGCTGTCGCCTGATGAAGCTCGTTGTAATTACTGGCGAAACGTCATACTCAGATTGTTAATGTTGTGGCTTGGCTCTCCAACACACCGGTGTGCTGTACTAGTGACGAATTGGCATGTTCTGTTTACGTGACAGCCATTACTAGTTGGCTGTGTCGGGTGGTGGCTGCTTTTAACAACACAATTTTTGATGGAGTTAAATAGTGATTTGTGATCGTGGGCGATTGAGGCAGACTCCATCTCCTCAGCAACCCGCGACCACCCTTCCTTGCAGCACCTCACGGCTCTCCGAACCTCCGAGTGAAGGCTGCGGTAAGCCTCCTCATTCTCCGACGTGGGATACTGAAGCCGATGAGAGTGGGCCTGTCGCCTTTTTCTCAGCCAGCTTGAACACCTCCTCTGTCAGCCAGGGTCTTTGGGGGTCTGGACCGCTTACCCAAAGCAGCCATTGCAGCTGCAAGAACCACAGTCCTAAACCTCGCCCATTTCCCCTCGACATCTGGAGGAGTGGGGGACGATGCTAACCCCAGCCGCAGGCGATGATTAAATTCTCACTTACAACTTTCATCAGCTATCTGAGACCAGGCCACCTTGGGTGTGAATGGGGTCCTGGGTGTGCACCCACCACCGGAGTGAAATAATGGCAGGCGCATCTTACAGATGACTAGTCAATGGTCAGTGGGCAGATCAGCTCCACGGTAGGTCCCGGTGTCAAGGACATGGGCCCGCATCCACTGTTCCGTCACTATGTAGTCCAGCAGATGTTCTTGCTTGGACCCGGCATGCATCCATGATGCTGTGTGGATGTGTCGATGCCGGAACAGCGTGTTGGTAATTACAAGCCCATGGGTTGCACACAAATCTAGCAGCCTCCTACCGTTGTTATTGAGCTGATCTGACCCATGTCTTCCAATCACTCTAGACCAGGTGCCAGCATCATGACCAACTCGGGCATTGAAGTCACCCAACAAGATGACTCAGTCCCAAGGGGCCACTTTAGCCAACACCTATGACAGGTCATAGAAGGCATCTGACTCATTGGCTTTGCCTGCATCCCTCCACGGACGTTTGTCTTCAGTTGGGACATAAGTAACCATGACCACCACTCCTCGCCTCTGGTTGATGGGAAGGTGAGCCCAAAGTAGCCTGGGGCTTGCAGCTTCCCACACCTCACCGCCACGCTCCCATGCCCTCTTCATTATTTTGTTCAGAAGAGCCACTCCCTATTGTTTGGCAGTCTCCTGCCCTGAGTAGAGGACTCATGGTAGCAGGATTCAGAGCCGGTCCACCGGACCTCCTGAATACCAGAGATCCAGGTGGTACCGGTCCAGTTCCCAACAGAGGATTGGCAGCCTCTCCTCCGCAGTGAGCGTTCGAACATTCCACATGGCCACCCGCAGTGTTTTTTTGTTGTTTCTGGAGGAGCCCCGAGGGAAAACATTCATAGATGCCTGTCCCCCGGGGCCTCCGGCACAAGCTTATTAATTCAATATTTTATGTGGTTTTGTGTAATTCAAGGTGGAGCGGTTACCAGCCCCTCACACCCGTCCAGAGCCCCCATGTAGCCGCTGTGGTGGTTACAAACGCCATGAGGGGAATGATCAATCTAAATTGGCCCTCGCCCACGGCACTGCCCATCACAGGGTTGCCGTCCGGCACCACGAGGTAGGGAGTTGTTTTCTACAGGCTCATAGAGACCCGCATAAATATAGAGACCCACAGAAACCCACTGCGAGCCCAGAGAGATCCACTCATTTAGCCCCATAATTTAACTCAACAACTTTTTTTACTTTAGCCAGTAAAGCCGACTGAGCTATGTAGCTTCTTTTTCAGAAGCGCCCACCTGGCTATCACAAGCGATAGCTCAACGAAGCCATCGTCTTATCATCACGTGGAAATCTATAGCAGCCAAATAGTCAAAATGCATGACGTTAATGAGGAAATAAAAACAGAGGACCCGTAGAAAAATCCACACCACCACGGGCAGAGGAGACACGCAAACTCCAAATATACAGCAGCAGCAGGCGTCTTCAGGGTCGGGATCGTACCCACGACCTCCAGCGTAGCAGGTGAGGTAGTTAACATCTCCTATCCATTGTGATGATGATGATGAGAGATGCAAACTCCAAATCTACAGCAGCAGTAACAGGCGTCTTCAGGGTCGGGATCGTACCACGACCTCCTGCGTACCAGGTGAGGTAGTTAACATCTCCTATCCACTGTGATGATGATGATGAGAGATGCAAACTCCAAATCTACAGCAGCAGTAACAGGCGTCTGGACTTTTGCAGCTGTTTTGGACTAATTTCAGGGTGCTGATTCCAAATCTGATCTCAGATTTGCTCCATCACATCTCATTTTTATGCTATCGGCATACCCCATTTTCATTGATTTTACCCGAAATTAACTCTGTCACTTATGATTGCAAGTTGTTGCGAGTCAGTGACTGCTTTAGTGTTAAAATATGGTGCTGTATTTTTAGGATAGTGTGTTTATAATATAATTTTATGTAGATATCCACATTTATTTAATATTTTTCTTCTGCAGTTTTTATTGAAAATGCAATATTTGATATCTCAAAAACCTGATGTGATAGACAAAAACAGATTTGGAATCAGCACCCCAAAATTACCTTAAAAACGTTGAAATACCTTATGCCAGACAAAGTGTGTTGACCAGTGAAAGTCAGACAAATATTTGTGTTTTACAAGGGCAGGCCTCCTCCTACTCGCTCTCAAGGCCTTAGGGAGACATTCACTTTCACACAATTCGTGGTCGGGATTTTGTGTACTTGGGGATTTTAATTTAAATCTTTCATATTCTTGGTTCTTTCGGTAAAGTCGCGTAGAAGGAAACAATAAAATGATAAAAATATTAAACAATAAAAATCTCGCGACGTTTCGACTTTACCGAGAGAACCAAGAATACTTGGGGATTGTTAACAAGTTTCATTTCACACACTCTNAAACTCTCAAACCCACCCACATTCACACACAGACACACACTCTCACACCCACCCACACACTCTCACACCACCACACTCTCACACCACACACACTCTCACACCCACACACTCACACCCACCCTCACCNACACACACTCTCACACCACCCACACACTCACACCCACCCAAACTCTCACACCCACCCACTCTCACACACCACACTCTCACACCTCACACACTCACACCCACCACACTCACACACTCACACCACACACTCTCACACACACTCACACCCACCCACACACTCACACACTCCCACACACTCTCACACTCACACACACCANACCCACACACTCTCACACACCACACTCTCACACTCACACACACTCACACCTCACACACCACACTCTCACACACTCACACCANCCACACACACTCACACACTCTCACACCCACCACACTCTCACACACTCTCACCCACACACACACTCTCACACACTCACACCTCACACCCACCCACACTCTCACACACTCACACCCACCACACACTCTCACACTCACACACTCTCACACCTCACACCCACCACACTCTCACACACTCACACCCACACACACTCTCACACACACACTCTCACACCACCCACACTCTCACACACTCTCACACACACACTCTCACACCCACCCACACTCTCACACACTCTCACACTCACACACTCTCACACCCTCACACCACCCACACTCTCACACACTCACACCACCACACACTCTCACACACTCACACCCACACACACACTCTCACACTCACACACACCCACCCACACTCACACCCACCCACGTCCGCCATTGTCCACGCGGCGTGTTTGCTGCAACACAACACGTGAGGGCGTTGAGGGTGTTGCTGCATAGCGGCGAGAAATGCCTACATCTTACTACAACAACTAGTGTTGTTGTTGTTATACTCACAGGGTGGTGTGGTGGTAGTTGTGGTAGTAAAAAGAGTTGTGGTGGTAATAAGAGTGGTAGTAGTAGTCGTGATAAGCTAGTAATACTCACAAGGTAGTAGTAGTGGTAGTAGTTGCTGTTGTAGTTGTTGTGTGTAGTTGTTGTTGTGGTAGTTGTTGTTGTTGCTGGGCGATGTCCCAGCGCCTCTTCCCACAAGGCGACCTCCTCACGCGCTGAAGCCCCGCCCACAGCAGGCGCGAGACACTCCCTGATTGGCTGCCGGCGCTGACGCGTCACCCGCAGCCCCCTCGCTTCTAATTGGTGGATTGAAACCCCCCGCGTGGAAACTTCCGCTTTGATAATCGAAGGGGTTCCCCCTTTCTGGCCACAATAAAACTCGTGTGTTTAAGACGTTAAAACACCAAACTGAAACCTTTGCAAGGAATCATGGCTGCATTTACCACACAAAGACAAAGATCCCCGTGTAGCCTAACAGACTGTAGGGGCAAGTGCTGTTAGCGAGCACCTATGAAGGCCGGAACGGTACACGAGGGGTGGGTGGCCAGCACCACGCCCGACCGCCTTTGTCTCCCCAGTGGCGATGTTTACACACCGACCAGGTACTCATTTAAGGCTGAGTCGACCTAGGTGAGGCCCAGGACCGGTTCAGATAATCGTCACTGGTGTTGGCCGTGAGCGGGAATCGAACCGGGTCGCCAGGTTCATAGCGCAGCGCGCTAACCGCTACACTACCGCTCCCCACGCACGCACACACACACATACACACACGCACACTCACGCACACGCACACACGTNCACACACACACACGCACATACACGCACACACACTCACGCACACGCACACACATGCACACACATCGCACACACACGCACACTCACGCACCCGCACACACGCACACACATGCACACACAACAACCGCCATCGCCACTAAGTGGCGGTGACGTCACCCGACGCTGTGCCAGGCCATGTCACCTGCCACGCACACACACGCTCTCAGGTGTGAGCACACCTGTAATGTCACGTGACCTGTAATGCCCGGTTACTTGTCAAATCCCTTCTTGAGTACTTTTGCACGCGGAGAAAGCCAATGCGTTCCTGGACACACGCGTGGAGATGGGTCCGTGTAGAGAGTGGTGAGTGAACCCTGTTGCTGAGCGATCGTAAAGCCGCTCCGCAACTTTCCTAATTAAATTATTAAATCCACGAGGCGCTACTCACGGGGGGGGAGGGGGGGAATGCCACGAATACGATCTGACTTTTTGTTGCTGCAGGAAATTAAATCGGCTAATTTACGCGTCCAAATGCAAAGACTCGTTTGAGGAAGAGAACGTAGCGTGCCACGCGGCACGAGTCGGCGTTCTCTCGCATGCGATGAAGCCTCTTGCATTCGTTATGGAAATGTCAGGAGTGACCTTTCGCCAGTGTGGCTAATTAAACACACGACGGCAGGACTGGACTCGATTAACGATTGGTTTCAAGGGCAGATTGAAAGTGAGAGCACTTTTATAAAGCAAACGCATTCCCAGCCCCCTGAACAAAAGAAACTGGTACGAGCCACTCTGCAATCTAAACGTGTGCGTCTCTGACTGCTGCAATGTCTATAAACTCAAACATCTGTTTTAGTTCACAAAGCATGGCCCACTGAGCGATGTAGCGCTCTTTCAGAAGCGACCTGGCTTTCACAAATGATAGCCACATTGAAATGGATGATGACGTGGACACTTAAAGCAGCTACGCTCTGAACGCGTGATGTTGATTCTAAATGTGGAGAAAACCGGAGGACCCGGAGAAAAATCCACGGGGAGAATATCATGCAGGAGATGGTGGGTGGTGAAGGGTGATGTTTGCCATGGGTATTGTGCACTAACCATCCTGGGTTTAACCGGCAGGCTGGATTGTGTGAGGAGCTCACAAATCCTTGAAAGATCTGGCCAAAGTCCCTTTGGTGAGTTCCTCCGGCAGGCAAGGCTGCGTTGGCTGGGTCATGTAGCCCGCATGCCCAGCCACCGCATGCCTAAACAGCTTTTGTTCGGCCGGATCGAGGGGGCTAAACGGGCGCGGCACGGGCTAGAGAGGAGATGGAGTGATGCGGTACAGGAGGACGTAGAGCTGAGTGGACTTGCCGATGACTGGTACCAGCGGTGTCAAGATCGGCCTCTGTGGAGGAGGCTCGTGAAGGACGCTACTGGCAGTTGGAGGCAGTCGCCCTCCAACAACAACGGAGGGCGGAGGAGCGACGCTCACAACAACGAGCGGAGCGCCGGGTGGCTAAAGCACAGCAAGTTGGCACAGTAGGGGCACAGGTGGTGCATCAGCCAGTCATCTCGGTCATCTCGTCAGTCGACCCGTGGCACCTGCTGGGTCTGCCCCGTTACCTCCTGCCAGCGGGCGTTCGACACTTCACGTGGCCTCAAGGTGCACATGGCCTGGCACAAGCGTCGTGGTGACGTCACCGCCACTTAGTGGCGAATGGCGGTTGTTGTTGTTGTGTGTTTAGCAGCACCTGCCCTACACGGGGGAGCTTTGCCGTTGTAGTGAAGGATGTTGCGGGCGGGGTGGTCTGGTTTCCACAGCCTCAAGATTGCAAAACTTTGACAACATCGTCACGAGCGGGTGGTGGTGGTGCTGCTAAGGAACATCACCACTGGGGAGACAAAGGCGGTCGGGCGTGTACCCGCTAACAGCACTTGCCCTACCGCCCTGCTAGAGGCTACCTGGCGTAGCTTTGTCTGTCCGTGACACTCTTAATTGGATCAATTAAGAGATGACAGACCACGTGATGTGGGCGTGATGACATCGGCCGCTGATGCAGGGCGACGTTTCAGGCGGTGGTCCTGAAAGAGGACACGCCCAACACACAGACAAAGCTCCCCCAGGTAGCCTCTAGCAGGCGGTAGGGGCAAGTGCTGCTAGTAGCGAGTAGCACCGCCTATGATACACACACAGACAAAGCTCCCCAGGTAGCCTCTAGCAGGGCTGTAGGGGCAAGTGCTGCTAGTAGCGAGTAGCACCGCCTATGATACACAGACAAAGCTCCCCCAGGTAGCCTCTAGCAGGGCTGTAGGGGCAAGTGCTGCTAGTAGCGAGTAGCACAGCCTATGATACACACACAGACAAAGCTCCCCCAGGTAGCCTCTAGGCGGCTGTAGGGGCAAGTGCTGCTAGTAGCGAGTAGCACCGCCTATGATACACAGACAAAGCTCCCCAGGTAGTCTCTTAGCAGGGCTGTAGGGGCAAGTGCTGCTAGTAGCGAGTAGCCCCGCCTATGATACACACACAGACAAGCTCCCCCAGGTAGCCTCTAGCAGGGCTGTAGGGGCAAGTGCTGCTAGTAGCGAGTAGCCCCGCCTATGATACACACACAGACAAACCCCCAGGTAGCCTCTAGCTGTCCCAAGCTTGTTGGAACGGTTTGCGGTTCATGACGTTTTTGGAAAAATGCAGTTGGCCATTTGTGCCGACGTCAAGGTCCAAAATGATCAAGCATTGTAAAAATGAGCTCGTGAATTACTTAGCTCTTATATATAAAAAAAACTGTGAACAATTGTTTTATTAGACTACTAGGTGAGGCCCACTGAACTATGTAGCACTCTCTCACAAGCGACCTGCCCATCACTAGTGACAGCTGCACGAAGTGGCTTGTCGTGTGGACATTTCTATCAGCCAAATACTCTAGACGCACGTTTCTAAATGCGGAGTGACAAACCGGAGAAAAATCCACGCGACCACGGCAAGAGAGATATGCAAGCTCAAATATGCAGGCACCAGGGTTGGGATCGAACCCACGATCTCCTGCACACCAAGCAAGGAAGTTAACATCTCGCCACCGTGGCCCAGTTAAAGCAACGGTGCACTTAGTTGGAATAGCCAAGGGCAACATCGCCCCTACTGGAAGACTCTTGCCGCTGGCAGGCCGATGCTGCGCTGCCTTGTAGCACCAAGGGACAGCGATCGACCGCGCGTCCCTCGGCTTCAACGAGAACTACATCTGTCCGCGAGAGCGATCGAGGTGAGATGTGCGGCGCCGTGAGATGCCGGGGACATTTAAGCGCCACCGGATGGGCATCTTTCAAAAGCAACGTTCAGACTGAGCGTTCTAGCGAGCGGCATTTCATCCCGTTCTGAAAATAGCTTCTTCACTGCGGCTGAATGCATTGCGCAATGTGTCACTTACAACAAGAAAAACAAAACCGTGAACCACACTGAGCCATCACTCAATCAGTACAAGCCAATACACCCCAATCAGTCACGACTAGAGCAGCACAACACAACGACCCTGTAGACGTGCAACAGTGGGCTCGTGTTGGTCAGACGGTGACATGACGTGCCACCATTGGCACGTGGCATGCGAGTGTGACGCCACAGGCAGTGACAAGGGCAGACCTGTGGTCAAGCTCGCTTGGATGAGGACCTCCCTGTGGCGTGCAGGTCGCGGGGTCGTGTCACCGCACTTGAGCACGCTGAAGGCGGCGGGGGGAGAAGACACGTTGCGTAGCAGTGCCGACAACTTCGCCGTAGGTTAGATAGCGAAGACACATCTTGCACGCGGGTGGAATCTGCAATATCACGAGATTTTGGACGATTTTTGACCCCCCCCCCTTCGTCACACGGCGTCATAAAAAGTGAGANCCCCCCTCATATATGACGTCACAAAGCTCTGCCCCCCCCCCCAAAAACATGCTTCAAATCGCTTTAAACTATTGTCATTGTGTAGTGCGTGTTTAATGTGGCGCTGCACTCTGATGTTGTAGGAGAAAACATTTATTACAAAGTCTATTTAATTAAGTAGAACGTGTCGTCTATGTTTATTTAAAAAGTTGCGCATTTTGATGTGACGTCACATTTCTCAAACCCCCCCCCTCGTCACACATCGTCACAAATATCTGACCCCCCCCCCCCAGGTGCGTGACGTCATTTAATGTATTCACGCTCTAATTTATTCAGTTACGGGGTCGCTCGTTGTGGGCGGAGCGTGGCTTGTAACCCGAAAGTGACGTCATGTCACTTGCTGCTGCCGCGTGACGTCACGAGGTAACAGGAAGCTGCCGCTGCAGCTGCGTGCTTACTGAACTCCGAGGTGAGAATTTCTCATCGTTGTGTTGTTGTTNTTGTTGTGGTGTGTTGTTGTGGTTGTTGTGGTGGTTGTTGTTGTGGTTGTTGTGTGTACCAAGGTAGAGCCTCGCTGTTTCTCTCAGGGATGTCAACTGAGTAGCAGCGAGTGTTGGAATCGATGTCCAGATTGGAACTTTGCCCGCGGGGCCTTGCCTCCTGCCCTCGCCTGATGGCGTTCAAGTTTAATTATCTCGCTCAAGATAAATTTGTCTTCACCGGCTCGCTCTCTGTAACTTTGGTTACTGTAGATATTAACGCAGTTTTTTTTCGTGTTTTTATCAGCCCAAGCCCGCTTGAGCTGCTATACCGCTCTCGTTTTCAGAAGCGACCTGCCAACAACAACAAGGTGAGGCTTGTCAACACGTGGCGCTGTTCACTCTGGACGCGGCACCGCGAGTCGGTGTCTGTGGGTCACAGGCGCTCAGCGCCGCGTGCCGCTGTTCACTCTGAACGAGTGGAGGGGGGCACCGCGGGGGGGGGGCAGGAGGTAAATCCGCGCCGCCGCCACGGGAGAGGGAGAGACACGGGGAGCGCCTCGGCTGTGTCGGTTGATCCTCCATTCGTTACTTGGTGGAGTGACGCGCATTAATGTCACCGCTAGAAACCTCCTGGTTCCACCAGCCCACAGGGGATTATTGTGTCCGTCCGTCCGTCGTGCATCCAGATGTGGGAGGGGTGGGGCTGGGTGGAGAGGGGAGGGTGGGGTGGGGCTGGGTGGGGTGGGTGGGGAGGGGCTGGTCACCCCGTGGTGCCCTTATAAAACTCAACGTTTAATCTACTCACGCGGCTTATGCCCGCCCTCACAGGGAGCTGGTAGGAACGTCGGGTTGCTCGGTCAATGGCCTGCAGGGTCAACGGCGGCGTGGTGTATTCCGCAAATATGCCCGACTGTGAGGGCGGGCACAAGCCGGCGTGAGTAGGTGAAACGTTGAGTTTTATAAGGGCACCACGGGGTGACCAGCCCCTCCCCACCCAGCCCCTCCCTTCACGACGGACACAACAATCCCCTGTGGGCTGGTGTAACCAGGAGGTTCCTACCAGTATTAATTTACGCATTTCTGCATAACACAAATAGATTGTTTTCAACACCCTTTGCTATGTCAGCCGAATTTAGCTCTTATAAATATTTCTTTTGTAGCCAGACAGCCGAAATTGTGTGCTCGGAGTTTTGGGTTCACATTCATTTTGAAGATACGAGGGCTTCCAGGCATATTTATGACCATTCACCCTCTCATTGTGTGCCATAACAGCCCGTGTGATGAATTTGGGAAACTTTTTCACTGCATCATAAATATATGAATAAGTATAGACGTGTAAGACACGTGTGACTGTGTATATGCATTCCTCTGTGCCTCGATACTGACGTGTAGATGGTGTTGCTTCCTCTGCAGAATTGGTCTGATGGAGCAAAGGCACTCGGCGCAGCTCGGTGCAACAAGGCATCAATGCGACCGGTGTGCATACAGCACGGATTCTACTGCAAACTTGACACGGCACCAGAGAACTCACACAGGAGAGAAACCCTTCAAGTGCAGTGTGTGTGGGAAGGCGTTTGCACATTCATCTACTCTTGTAGCACACCAGAGAACTCACACGGGAGAGAAACCCTTCAAGTGCGGTGTGTGTGGGAAGGCGTTTGCACAGTCATTTGCTCTTGTAAGACACCAGAGAACACACACGGGAGAGAAACCCTTCAAGTGCAGTGTGTGTGGGAATGCATTTGCACAGTCATCTTCTCTTGTAACACACCAGAGAACACACACAGGAGAGAAACCCTTCAAGTGCAGTGTGTGTGGGAAGGCGTTTGCACAGTCACCAAATCTTAGAGTACACCAGAGAACACACATGTGAGAGAAACCCTTCAGGTGCAACCTGCGGAAGGCGTTTGCACGGTCATCAAATCTTCAAGTACACCAGAGAAGACACAAGCATCAAAAGATCTGCAAAGAGTGGAGTCTGAAATCAGCTTGTGAAAGTCAAAGTGCCGCAATGAGCCCATCCTCATCAAACAAGAACCGGAGGAAAATCCCAGCTTGGACACTTAAAGGTATCGAGGTGGAATTTGAAAAGGTGAAGTTGGAATGTGAAGAAGTGATGGTGAAGAGCGAAGAAGTGAAGGTAAAATGTGAAGATGAAGATTCAACTCCAAAATGGGACCTTCACATCGATGGAGGCAACGTGAAGCAGGAGGAGAATTCTGACTGAGGCAGAGCGAGGCAACTCCCAGCAGTTTGTGGAAGTGGAGGTGTGGGTGGACTTCCTCCGAGACAACACGAAGTCAAATGGAGACCCGGTAGATGTTTAAGCCAGAGACAATGTCGCTCCAATAGATGCACCTTTGTCACAGGCCTTTAATGACAAGAATGTGAAGTTGAACACTCAGTTCCTAGGTTCAACCTGCAGGGTAAGAGCGGCCAGTCTTTGTGGACCTGTGTGTTGGGTAGATCTCTAACCAGGAGCGAGAGCCAACAAGCCCCAAGCATTCACTATGTTCTCATCAATTGCATTCATATGGTGCTTGCTTAATCGCCTCTGGCAACTCTGAGTTTTGCATCGTATCTCGTCTCAAACACTCGAAACATCCCCAAGTGGCAGCTGCCCCTGTGTGGCACAAGGTGGTGGCCCTGCACCGGCCTGCGTGTGGACAAGAGCCTGTCAGTAGGGGGCGATGGTTGACGTGGCATCTCAGTTGTGGAGTTTGTAGGTAATGTTTAGAATTTGCTACATTTTGACCCAGATGTCAGCATGCAATGGCCGACTCGTTTTGATTGGCGCATTAGTATGTTGTACATACACTGTTAAGCAGACGGTGCGTATTTTTTAAATCCTTTATATTAAGTTTGCGTGCTTGCTTGCTTGCTTAGGACCGTGCAAATCTTTCGGTCGTTTTTTAACCCACTTCCTGTGATCCAATCGAGCTGACATTTTCCACACAGACTCGTCGTGAAAAAAAATTCCCAAAATTTTACACTTTTTAGGTAAAAATTATTTTACATATATTCAAATAGAGCGCATTCATGGCTTTGGCTGAACGTCAGAGTGTAAGAGCCCAGAGCGTAACCCTCCACAGGCCGTGGCGGAGTAGCGCAGTTGGTAGCGCCTTCGCTTCCCATGCCAAAGGTCGCGGGATTGATCCCCGCATCCTCCACAGGCGAATATATTTTTAATCCTTTATATTAAGTTCGCTTGCTTGCTTAGGACCGTGCAAATCTTTCGCTCGTTTTTAACCCACTTCCCGTGATCCAATCGAGCTGACATTTTCCACACAGACTCGTTGTGTGTGACAATTTTCGTGAAAAAAAAATCCAAAATTTTACACTGTTTAGGGAAAACAAATTAAATATTTAATTACCAATTGCTTAATGGTGGCAGACAATCATCTGACCCATAGGTGGCAGCCATCTCAAGCCAGAGGACGAGAGGACTCTAGCCGCCACGCATATAAAGGATTTAGAGTGAAAACTTTGTTTTTACGGGTTTACTTGTTTAAATTAGCTTCTTGTTAATAGGATGTAAACTAATAAAGCATATTTCAGTGCAGTCATTCAATTTTGTTCATATGCCTGTCAATAATTTAGACTGAATACTTGTCTGATGGTGTGCGTACATGTAACCTTTTGTCTATAAGGGTCAAACATTGAATAAGTGATGTTAGGACACAGTGTGTGTTTTGCAAGTAACCTGTACAGATAACTCAGGTGAGACTCATTGTGCTTGTGATACAGGTCAAAGGGTATTTTTGTGTTTTCAGGAAGAATCTCCCTCTGGAGCAACTCATTGTCTTTGAAATAGCGAGCACACTCGGATCATTCATCAGTTACAAGGCATACCGCTTAAAAGTTACACGAAAAGGAGGAACATTCTCTACAACACGAATTATAATTTTGTATTACGTGTTGACGTACATTTTGTCGAATTAGGACAATAAATGCTCCTTGCTGATTGGAAAGTTACAAAAGAATTGCACACGAGCGACGCATCCACGCAAGCACCCAATGCTCCGTTTTGAAGTTTTAAAATGAAACAACTTTGAATTGTATTATGTTTTGAATTTGATAATTGTGTTTCTTCATTAAAAGCTTGTTATTTTACATCTGGAAGACTTAATTGAAAACGACATTTCGTGTGAATTTTCTCTCGTCGTGAAGTAGATGGCCTTGCCGGGGTTCTGTTTGATGCGGACTTTCACCTGGTTGGGATCGCGGGGTTGAGATGAGGCGACAGAGCTGCTGGCCGTGCCAGAAGACCGCCGTCTGCAGATCGATTCCAACGCGATCGAACGTCTGTCCCTGTGCCCTGTCGTTCATGCAGGGACGCGTAGGTTTGCAGCGNCCCCTGCATGAAACGACGGAACGTGCAGCGTTCGTCACGAAGTTGTGCGTAAGCGCCATAACAAGGCGCTGTCAGCTGACCTGCCACCACGTGCACGGTTCAACAGGGGGCAGCCGAGAGAGCGAGGTGCCTAGGGGTCGACCAAAGGTTAAACCCCGGCCCCCACCCGTCCCTAAGGCCCTTAAGATAAGACCTTCCAGAAGGTTCTGGGAGGGGGGGGGGTCAGGAGGGAGGGGCGACCCGACGTGGGATAAAAGTCGGCCCTCTGGACGGGCCGGGCGGTGTTCACCAGCTCAAGCCTGAGGACATCCAAGACGTGAAGACTGGAGCGGCACCCGGGGACCCTCAACCGAGGCTCTAGCCAGAGCCGCGTTGTAGCGGACCGAGGTGAGCTCCTGTACCCTGGCTGGGACGGCTCGTCCAGTCTTCCCTGAACGCCGCCGGGCTCAGGGACCCGTGGGTAGCAGAGCCCGGAGTGTGCAGGCTGCTGCTGCTGCTGCGGTAGAAGGGGCTGTCACTCCCGTGGGCTGTCGGTGGAAGGGGCCGTACTCCTGCGTGTTAGAGTCGTGGCTAGAGTTCGACAGAGTTGTTACAATAAACGCGTTGCCTCAACCAGACGTCCCCGTGTGGTGAGTCAAGGACACGACACCGACACTAAAGAGCGTCGCCAGTGGGTTTTCAAAGCACCTTCGTCTTACAGAAATCAATTCGCGTGAGCCCACCGCATTACAACAATGCTCAGCTGTAGCTCACGTGACTTCTGCCGCGACAATGTCTGGATGTTTCGCCTGAGGACGACTGCTCGTGTTGCGATCGAAACGTCTTGATTTATTANTTTTTTTCTACCTACGTGACTTTACTGAAAGAACCAAAGAGTATGAAAGACGTCTTGTCTGCTGATCTTGTTCATGTCAGTGTATATCGATATCCCACATTGCTTACACCACACACATCGGTTTCATTTTATTATTCATTCTGTTTTTCTTGAGTAAGCAAGCAAGTGAAGTTAATATAAAGGATTTAAAAATGAAAGATCCCTCTTGACATGCCCCGTATATTCCGAGGGCACTAGCGTTGACCCGTTTTACCACTTTCAAGAACCTGGCGGCTTCAATTTAACTGCTCTATAAATAGTCTCCAGTGTACAGCGTGGGGGCAGGGATTTCATGCCATGTGGTTAGTCAACATTTGCGTCATCATGAAACGGGCGGCTAGAGTCCTCTCTTCCTCTGGCTTGAGATGGCTGCCACCTATGGGTCAGATGATTGCCACCATTAAGCAATTGGTATTAAATATTGAATTTTTCCCTAAACAGTGTAAAATTTTTGAAAAATTTTTTACAAATTAATTGTCACGCACAACGAGTCTGTGTGCAAAATGTCAGCTCGATTGGATCACGGGAAGTGGGTTAAAAAACGACCGAAAGATTTGCACGGTCAAGCAAGCAAGCACGCAAGCAAGTGAACTTATTATAAAGGATTTAAAAATCCAGGGAAAAACTGCAAAGTCTTCCAGAAAAAAGCACTGTACACCAACGCTGTGCAAAAATCCCAGTGGGATGCCAGTCAAACAACAACAACCACAAGACAACTTAGATTAAAGCCATCATTCTAACTGTACTACAACAAACAAACATGGCCAAACCAAAAAACTTTTGAAATCACCAAAATGATGTCATAAGCAATGTAACAGTGATCATAGGAACTGTGACCGAAATGTCACAATAAACGACACAAAACACGTTCCACCAAACCCTGTAGCCAAAGCTGGCTGCATGAGTCGCTCCACAACAGCAGGAGTATAAAACCTATTTCAAATGCACCTTTAAAGATCTAAGGTGGAGAGCTCTGAAATCAGCTCGTATGCAGGTGCTCCGTGGATTGTTGCATTGCAAGAAAATGTGATGATGACAGCTTGGAGAGGCCTCCATCCAGCATAGGATTTAATTTTGGTTGACAATGATGATGAACATGAATCTCTCACTCGGCTTTGCCGCCTGTTTACATAAAAGACTCCCCTGAGCTGTATCGCCACTAGGTGGCACCATATCACAATTTACTCCAATTCTGGCAACATGTTCAGGAGATGCATGAAAACGTCGAGGTCTGCTCGCCAGAAGAGGGCTCCGGGAGAGACTTGGTGTAGCTTTGTTATTCTTTATTGCAGGAACGAAGACTACAGCGGTTGACTAGATGGTTTACTGTATTTACCGGGTAAGGTTGCCCTTTGGGTTTATTGCCGACGCAACTCAACAACTTAAGCAAGATAAGCGGACTTCACCGCTTGGAACGTGAACCAACGCTCACGGACGGCGCAGTAACAAGGATATGCCTCGCGGCTAGGAACGGAAACGCACCATCCCTGCAGATCATTGCCAAAAACCTCGACTGCCGCTGGGACATCCCAAACAAATACAATCTCGGTTGGAATGTTTCCATGAAAGCAAACCGTCCTGGATTGTTTAAAACTGTTTCCAAAGACCGGCATAAATCTTCATTTCTCTGTTAAATGTTCACCATTCATCTCCTCTGGTTCGTGATGGCAGACGAGCGCTGTGACACACTGGGTGGGTGTGGCAGGACAAAGTGGCAAGCGAGTGGAGCAGAGGGAACGCCAACTAGTTCCCTTGCCAAATGAATCTAACCAAAAAAACCGCACACAGAGTTGTAATGTTCGGGCCTTTAATAACCCTTGAACAAGATCAAAATGTACGTCTTGTTTGGGGCGATGTGTCAGTGGTAAAGGTCACAAGGCTATCACAATTTGTTCAACAAATTGTGCAACGCAACAGTAAATTCCTCTCCACTTAGTGCAACAAGTGAAGGATAATTTATTCCATCACGCGGTAATATTTAACTCTTAGGTTATTTCCTTGTTGCCGTTGTTGTGATGGGAATTGAACAGAAACACATTCATGCTGTGGAGGGAGCTGGTAGGAACGTCGGGTTGCTCGCTCAATGGCCTGCAGGGTCAACGGCGGCGTGGTGTATTCCGCAAATATGCCCGACTGTGAGGGCGGGCACAAGCCGGCGTGAGTAGGTGAAACGTTGAGTTTTATAAGGGCACCACGGGGTGACCAGCCCCTCCCTACCAGCCCCACCCTCCCCACCCAGCCTCTCCCCACCAGCCCCACCCTCCCCACCCAGCCTCTCCCACCCAGCCCACCCTCCCCTCCACCCCCACCAGCCCCACCATCTCCACCCAGNCCCTCCCCACCCTCCCTCTCCACCCAGCCCTCCCTCCCACCCAGCCCCTCCCTGCACGACGGACGGACGGACACAATAATCCCCTGTGGGCTGGTGTAACTAGGAGGTTCCTACCAGTAACAATGTTGCCAATTGCTTCGTTTTTATTTGGAAAGCCCGGCTCTCCCGTGACGAGGTGGATCCGCACGACGATGTGTGTGAAGTGACTGTCATCGACAACACGACGATGAGGTGACGACGTGTATCCCACCGGCGAGGGTGGTGAATGGTGTCGTGGCTCTGGGGCGAGGGGCGTGAGATGTGGCTCACATTCCTGAATGACTTGGTCAAGGTGCCACGTGCACGTGCATCTCACAGCGCGATTTGGGCAATTAGAACACACGACGGAATTGATTACACCTGCTTGCTTCATCAATTAAAGCCCATCGAGAATCAATTATTCTGAATGTGTTTGTGTGCATCGATTAGGGGCCGTCGTTAAATGACGTCACGCACCTGGCGTGACGTCATTTATGGACGGCCCCTTAACTACTTTTCAGAGGATTTCACCACGGCCAAGTCGCCGTGTATCATTGGTTGTCCCAACCACGGGTGACCTGTGCAGCCGTGTGTGTGTAGGTGAGTGTCTGTGTGTGTAGGTGAGTGTCTGTGTGTGTGGTGAGTGTCTGTGTGTGGTGTGTGTCACTGTGTGTGTGGTGAGTGTCTGTGTGTGTAGGTGAGTGTCTGTGTGTGTAGGTGAGTGTCTGTGTGTGTAGGTGAGTGTCTGTGTGTAGGTGTGTACTGTGTGTGTGGTGAGTGTCTGTGTGTGTAGGTGTGTGTCACNGTGTGTGTGGTCAGTGTCTGTGTGTGTAGGTGTGTGTCACTGTGTGTGTGGTGAGTGTCTGTGTGTGTAGGTGTTCACTGTGTGTTGGTGAGTGTCTGTGTGTGTAGGTGTGTGTCTGTGTGTGTGGTGAGTGTCTGTGTGTGTAGGTGTGTGTNACTGTGTGTAGGTGAGTGTCTGTGTGTGTAGGTGTGTGTCACTGTGTGTGTGGTGAGTGTCTGTGTGTGTGTAGGTGTGTGTCACTGTGTGTGTGTAGGTGAGTGTCTGTGTGTGGTGTGTGTCTGTGTATGTGGTGAGTGTCTGTGTGTGTGGTGTGTGTCACTGTGTGTTAGGTGAGTGTCTGTGTGTGTAGTGTGTGTNACTGTGTGTGTCTGTGTGTAGGTGTGTGTCTGTGTGTGTGTGTGTAGGTGTGTGTCACTGTGTGTTAGGTGAGTGTCTGTGTGTGTAGGTGTGTGTCACTGTGTGTGGTGTCTGTGTGTGTAGCTGAGTGTCTGTGTGTGTAGCTGAGTGTCAGTGTGTGTNGNTGAGTGTNACTGTGTGTGTGTAGCTGAGTGTCTGTGTGTGTAGGTGAGTGTCACTGTGTGTGTGTAGCTGTGTGTGTGTAGCTGAATATCACTGTGTGTAGCTGAGTGTCACTGTGTGTAGCTGAGTGTCACTGTGTGTGAGCTGTGTGTGTGTAGTGTCACTGTGTGTAGCTGAGTGTCTGTGGTGGTGACTGTGTGGCTGAGTGTCACTGTGTGTGTAGCTGAGTGTCACNGTGTGTAGCTATGTGTGTGTAGGTGAGTGTCACTGTGTGTAGCTGAGTGTCACTGTGTGTAGCTGTGTGTGTGTAGCTGAGTGTCACTGTGTGTAGCTGAGTGTCACTGTGTGTATGTAGCTGAGTGTCACTGTGTGTAGNCGAGTGCACTGTGTGTAGCTGTGTGTGTGTAGCTGNGGTAGTGTCACTGTGTGTAGCTGAGTGTCACTGTGTATAGCTGAGTGTCACTGTGTGTAGCCGAGTGTCACTGTGTGTGTGTAGCTGAGTGTCACTGTGTGTAGCTGAGTGTGTGTAGCTGAGTGTCACTGTGTGTGTGTAGCTGAGTGTCTGTGTATAGCTGTGTGTGTGTAGCCGAGTGTCTGTGTGTAGTGTGTGTGTGTGTAGCTGAGTGTCACTGTGTGTAGGTGTGTGTGTGTAGCTGTGTGTGTGTAGCTGAGTGTCACTGTGTGTGTAGCTGCTGCTGCGTGTGACGAGGTGGTCTGGCTCGACTCGTCACAGCGGCACTGTGACACTCCGCGAGATGGCGCGCGCCAGCGCCTCGGCCACGCGGCAGACGGCGCCATGTGGCGCGCGCGTCCACCGCTGGGCACCGCCGCACCGCCCCTCCTCCTCCTGCGCATTGCTGCTGCTCTCACGGCGGCCTTCTTCTACTCGCGAGTGGGTAAGAGAGAGAAGCCGGGCTCGTCGAGAAGCCGGGCTCGTCGCGCGGCGTTGTGACGGGGGGGGGGGCTGCGGTGGCGATGTCGGGTCAATGAGTGGCAACGCGTCGCTGTGAAGATCGTCGAGGGAGAAGTCTGCACGCTGCTGCTGCTGCGTTCGCTCGCGCTGGTCACGGTGCCGCCGGGCGGCTCTCCGTCCACGCGCCCGTCCGTGCGTCCGTCTGCCTGCCCGATGGCCGCAGGGCGCTGTCCGCGGACACGATCTGCGGCAAGATTCCGGGACTGACGCCACAGCAGCGGGCGCTGTGCCGGAGCCACCCGGACGCGATGGTCGCGGTCGGCGAGGGCGCGCGGCTGGGAATCGGCGAGTGCCGGCACCAGTTCCGATTCAGCCGCTGGAATTGCTCGGCGCTGGGTGAGGAGACGGTGTTCGGCCAGGAGCTCCCAGGTGGTGAGCGCCCCGACTCGGCGTCAGTTCGGCAGAGGGGCGGACCCGCGGTGTGCGGTCACCCTGTGCGTCTCTCTCTGAATTCTAGAACTCGCAACGCGCCACGTTTCTTATTTATTTAAAGTTTTCATTTCTCAATCATGGGCAGTCCTCTGCCTAGAACAGGAAAAAAGAACAGGAGAAAGCATGACCACAACCCGAGCCGGTGATCCTGTTGTAACAACCAGTGCCTGCACCACTCTCCCTGACAGCAGGTGCACCGAGTCATGAAACACGAGAAACACATCCTGCACACAACCTTTGAGCGAACAAGTTTACCGTCGCCAGGGAAGAAACATGAATCCGCCTACCCTCGCAGCGGAGGCCGTCCTCAAACTCTGTGCCACACGGGGGTGGAGGCCACCGCCATTTCTCATTTGCGGCGTCACTGCCCACCATCTCTGTCTCCACCTACACCACCCTTTCCAACGGCCGACATGCAGGTGCCCTTAATCACTCTCCCGCGCGCCGCCCACAGGGCCGCCTCCTTCACGGCGCTTACGACGGCCACGCCTGAGCCCAGACCTCCCCGCCCTCTGTCTGAACATCCCCCAAATATATTGGCAATGTGGCCTTTACTGGACAAAAATGAGGCAGCAGAGGCTGACATAACTCCCACACCTCCCGAGCAAATGGGCACTGAGGGTGCGGGCCAATCTTCGGGAACACATGAACCGTCTTCATTCCGGCCTGTCCCAGGCCGCCAGCCAGGATAAATCCCGTTGTCTTTTCGTCAGGGCTGGCGATGTTACGTTTTTCTAAAGTAGTCGGTGCACGGCACCCCGTGCACCTGGCACCTCTGTACCAGCCTCTGCTTAGACGTCTCCGCCAGGACGTCCCTGGGAATCCACGACGCGCGTGTCTGGGCCGGCTCACGCTCACGACGTGTTCGCTTGCCGCGGTGCACGACCACCCCTGAGGCCAAGCCACGGGGGTGCCAAGCCACCGCAGGAGCCACGCCTGCCTGTGCCGTATGTAACGAGGCTTCCACCTGGAGTCCATTGGAGAAATACAGGCGCAGCGTGTCGCAGACCAGGATCGTGGCGAGGGTGCACGTGATATTCGGGGCGCCCCTCCCACCGTTCTCGACGCTTTTATTATTACACATCGTTTCCGTTCCACTCGGCCCGTCGCGCCCCCCCCCCCCCAGATGAACCTGAAGAACATTCGCTGCAGTCTTTTCGCCATTTGCGCGCCCGGCGAGATCACGTAGGCCCGGTAGATAAGTGCCGGGAGGATTTCCACCCTCGGACAACATTCTACCTTCCATTGGAAGGCGCCTGTCCGCCCGGCCGGCCGGCCCGCCCTCACCGCCCTCTCCCTTCCCATCCAATGCTTCGTCGCCGAGTCCTGCCAACAGAAGCTGACCCCTAGGATCTTGATCCCTCTCCCAGCACCGTTATACCGGTGGACGGCCCTCGAATAGCCTGGGGTCACTGAAGATCAGCATCTCACTCTTCCTCACATTTACGTTAGATCCCGAGGCCAAAAATAATCTATCCGCGAGTCCTAGGGCCTCATACCGAGGAGACATCCCACTGAAATGACGACATCGTCCATACACATGGCTATTTTTTCTGGCTCCCTACACCCCTTTAATCCGCTGATTTCCCCTGACCGCCTGGGCAAAGGGCTCCATTCACAACATGAATGACACCGGTGACATAGGGAGACACCCCTGTCGCACACCTGACCCAGTTGGTATCTCCTCAGAGAGGACTCCATGTATCAGCAGGCTGCCCGTGAGCTTATGATACAGCAGTTGCCTTATCCAGCCGATCAATTGTTTCCCANCCCCATCACCCGACCCCGCGTCTCCCCCCCCACCTCCCACGCGTCCCTGCTCCACCACCCTGCTGCTCACACCGNCCCCCCCCCCCGTGCGTGGGCTCCCCGACACGAGCAGGTAGCCGAGAAGCGGCCTTCGCGCACGCCGTGATGGCGGCGGCCGTGGCGTATGCCATCACGGCGGCGTGCGGCCGGGGCGACCGGAGCTGGTGCGGCTGCGACGGCGCCAAGCAGGGCGGCTTCTACGATGCACAGGGCGGCTGCTCGGCCGACCTCAGCCACAGCCTCGAGTTCTCGCGCCTCTTCGTGGACGCGCGCGAGGTCCAGCGGAGCGCGCACGCTCATGAACCTGCACAACAACGCCGCCGGGCGCAAGGTGCAGCGATTTCCCCACACCAAGCACTCCTCCAGATCCAATCCAACGCAGGCGCTGAAAACAAAATCACCCCTCCCCACTCTCTCCCCCCCCCTTCCCACCCCCATTATCCTACCTCTTCTCCTCGTCATTTTTCCGGCACAATGCTTATTTTTAGCTAAGGAAAGCTGTCTCGAGTGGACCAATTAACTTCAAGGACAGTGCATATCATTATCATCATCAGAGTTGTTTCTTTTTGTTTGCATTTTGACTGCTTGTGTTGTGGTTCTTGTGGTTCTTGCAAACATGTCAGTTTTTGTACCAGTTGAAAGGGTAAAAACCTATCACTATATTTTGCCACTGGTAAAGGAGGTGTCTCATAGTGTAAATGGGGTTGTTGCTGGGCTCTGGTCCAATCACGGCCGGGGTATTGGGGGGCGGAGCCTGGTCTGCGGGGCGTGTGGGAGGGGCCACCGTTCACCTCGGCTCCAATGGGAGGCGAGGTGAATGGGGGCGGAGCCAGCGGGGCAGTATGGGAAGGCCGGATCTGACGATCCGGAAGGAGTCAGGATCACGGGGAATGTATATTAGTGGGAGCCCGGAAGAGATCGGGGCAGTCGGGAAGTTGAGAGCTGACCACGCTGGGTGGTGAGAGATCGCGCCATCGGCCACGTGGCCGAAGGTCCTCAGCACGCCGTCGGCCAGCGGGGTGCGGAGTGCGGGAGTAGAGGAGCTAACGGAGGAGCGTGCGTGGCACGAGACGACGCTGGTCCGTGGAGGAGACCAGCGGGGTGCGGAGAAGAACCTAAATAGAAGACAAGCGGAGACCAGCAGTGGCTGACGGAGTCTTTTATTACATGTTTGTGTGTTGCCATAAAGGCTCATATATTGGAAAACTCCAGCACAATTGCCGCTGGTGTAATAAAATTATTAAAGTCAAAGTCTGTCTCTGTCTCTCTGTGTCTCTCTCTGTCTCTCTCTGTCTCTCTCTGTCTTTTTGTCCCCCCCCCCCCCACTTGTCCCCACCTACCTCCCCGATGCTCTCCTGCCCTCTCGTCTCTCTCTCCCCCACGCGCCGCCAGGTGCTGGAGGAGAAGATGAAGACGGTGTGCAAGTGCCACGGAGTGTTGGGCTCGTGCACCACCAGGACGTGCTGGGCCACGCTGCCCCAGTTCCGCGAGGTGGGCTCCGCGCTCAAGCGCAAGTACGACGAGGCGGTCCACGTGGAGCCGGTGCACGCCGGCCGCTACCGCCACCGCTACCCCGCCTTCCTCCAGGCGAGGCGCTCGCGCGGCCACCGCAAGCCGCTCCACACGGAGCTCGTGTTCACCGAGAGCTCGCCTAGCTACTGCGAGGAGGACCGGCTGACGGGCAGCGTGGGCACGCGCGGCCGCCCGTGCACCGCACGTCGCCGCACGCCGACGGCTGCGAGCTGCTGTGCTGCGGCCGCGGCTACGACACGCGCCAGTACACGCGCTCGTGGCATTGCAAGTGCGAGTTCCGCTGGTGCTGCTACGTGCGCTGCAGCACGTGCAGCGAGGGGGCGGAGGAGTACACGTGCAAGTGACGGGCGGCTNGCTGGGAAGCTGGGGCCCCGACTCCGCCGGCTCGATCGCTCGNCCCGTCGACTGTCGGCCATGGCCCCCACGGGCCTCGCCCCTGGCAACAACAATCATGGCCGGACAAAATGTCAGCGGATGTCGCTGCCTGATGGCGCGGCTGTCGTTCCGCACCTCGCAGTTGCCCTCAACTCCCTCCCTCACTCCACCCACCACCGCCACCCTGCGTGATTGCCGACGGGTGGGGGGGGGCGCCAGGCGGATCCCTGCAAGAGATCTGCAATCGGCTCCCGAGCCTGGGACAAAGTAGCCACCGAGATCTCAGCATGATGGAGAGAGGAGGAGTCGGTGACTCGTCCACATTGCTCACCTGCCCTGCCCTCCCCCCACCACCACCTCTGCCCCTCCAACCACATGCGCTTCTCCCACTCAGATTTGCTGACCACGAGGACCCACAAGTTCTGTATGTCGCCGGCACCGAGTGCAGCATCTCCCAGTGAATCCCAGCGCCCCCCCCCCCCCCCGGCGAGCATTTCCCTCGTCGAACACGGGGAAATGCGTGGACTCGATGATCTCGTGTTTTACAGGGAAAGGTGCGCATGGAAGGGCGGCAGATGGTCCAAAAATGTGTGGTTAAATATTTTTTGCATGGTTAATAACATATTTCCAATGATTACTAAGTGTGTACCCCTCATCACGGTTGAAATTATGTCTGTTTGTAAATTTGGATGGCCTCGTATACAAACCTTTGATGGTAGCCAGAGGGTTTGCAGAGCACCTTAGTCTCGGAAAAAACAATATCATGAGAGCCCACCGCATTGTAGCAATGATCGGCAAAGGCGGAAGACTCAATTTTGCCGTGTTTCAAATCTTGCTTGTGCTCGCGGACACGATCAGAGACATGACGTTTCGTTTCCCCAATGTAACAATCACCACAGCTGCAACTCAGTTTATAGACTCCAGGGTATTGCAAGTCAGGGATGACATCCTTCACAGATGGGCTCTCATGATATTGCTTTTTCCGAGACTAAGGTGCTCTGCAAACCCTCTGGATACCATCAAAGGTTTGTACACGAAGCCATTCAGATATACAAACACAGACATAATTTCAACCGTGATGATGGGTACAAACTTAGTAATCATTGGAAAGATGTTATTAACCATGCAAAAAAAGATTTAACTACACATTTTTGGACCATCTTATCTGACAGGCACTATTTTACTTTACCGAGTGTTGACATCCCCAGCGTTTAACAGTACTCTCCTTTTTCGTATTTGATTGTCAGCCAACACTGGGTAAAACAACATGGGCATTTTCGTTCTCTTCTGTCATGTGCACCAACAGGGGCTTGCGCACAAACACGTCCACGTCGACGTCTACGTACACCTCTTTTAGCACCCCCCTCCCAATACGTTTCATTCATTGGCTGAAAAGCTCCCCCCTCCTCCCCTTAACTTGTATGACCCCAAGAACACCATCCCCACCGTCAAACATGGAGGTGGAAACATTATGCTTTGGGGGTGTTTTTCTGCTAAGGGGACAGGACAACTTCACCGCATCAAAGGGACGATGGACGGGGCCATGTACCGTCAAATCTTGGGAGAACCTCCTTCCCTCAGCCAGGGCATTGAAAATGGGTCGTGGATGGGTATTCCAGCATGACAATGACCCAAAACACACGGCTAATGCAACAAAGGAGTGGCTCAAGAAGAAGCACATTAAGGTCCTGAAATGGCCTAGCCAGTCTCCAGACCTTAATCCCATAGAAAATCTGTGGAGGGAGCTGAAGGTTCGAGTTGCCAAACGTCAGCCTCGAAACCTTAATGACTTGGAGAAGATCTGCAAAGAGGAGTGGGACAAAATCCCTCCTGAGATGTGTGCAAACCTGGTGGCCAACTACAAGAAACGTCTGACCTCTGTGATTGCCAACAAGGGTTTTGCCACCAAGTACTAACTCATGTTTTGCAGAGGGGGTCAAATACTTATTTCCCTCATTAAAATGCAAATCAATTTATTACATTTTTGACGCGTTTTTCTGGATTTTGTTGTTGTTATTCTGTCTCTCACTGTTCAAATAAACCTACCATTACAATTATTGACTGATCATTTCTTTGTCAGTGGGCAAACGTACAAAATCAGCAGGGGATAAATACTTTTTTCCCTCACCGTATATATGATGGTAATTTTAGCTGATGGAACAGGAAATAATCGTGATTAAATGTATGTAAGTATACATTAATGTAGTATATATAAAGTAGAAACAAGCGGAGTGCCACATGAGGCAGTTAATCTCTTGGATAAATCATACCAAAATAACGGGTACGTAACTTTCTTAGGGTGATATTGCATCTAAGCTGATACTTTTTTCTAGACGACTAAATGCGACATTAAACTAAGAACGTGTCAGGCTGTAGTCGCTGCAGCCTCATTTATTCACAACTTACACATTCAGTGCATTCTCTAATGAAAATACGAAATGCAGTAAATCCTACTACACAGTCAGTAGCTACTACTGGCTCAGTAGATACTACTGCACAGTCCGTCGATACAACTACAGAGTCAATAGATACTACTTCTCTGTTGTATGTAGGGCGTGTAGCTATATATAACTACGTTGGGGTAAAGATATTTTTGAGGGGGGAGTCCACAATTTCCAGAAACCTTTGACATCAACTATTTACCGCACACTTTCTTTAACTTTCACGTGAGGTCCAGGCACACCAGGAGGTCCCATAGGACCCTGAGACCCTGGCACACCCTGAACAAACACAGACACAGCTTTAATAAAAACGAGTATTGTATTTAAATGCCACACATTCATACATGTCAACCCATTCGGCTTACCCCTATTCTTGTACAGGGAAATTTTGATTTCCAGCTCCGTACGGCGTGCAGCCGTTTCAATACGACAAACACGTTCAGCAGGAGACATCGCGCCCGTTGAGCACGCGCTAGCTCGGCCACCTACTTGCTGCCCTGCAACGCAGTTACCCTTCACGCAAGTTGCCCAACTCGTGCATCATCTCGCGTAGGCCACGAGGTTGTGCCGCCAGCGGCCGGCAGCGAAGTGAAGGGTGAACTCGAACGGCACGCCTGGTCTNCGCTCACCGCTCGCGGCAGCGCAGCTACCGTCGAGTGCACAGGCGGTGCAACTGCGCCGGTGCGCCGGAGGGGTCGAAGCACCCGGGTGCGAACAGAGGGGGCGGGTAGTTGCAAGCCCCGTGCCGGCAATGGTACGACGCTGACGGACGGTGAGCGGCGGCGGGTTCTGCGCCGCTACGTTGCTGGGGCAGTGCACCTCACGCGCTCGTGCGCAAGGCGCCGCACGGCGCAGTTGCCCAATCACACTTGGCTCGGTCGCGTGTCTCTTTGGAGAAGTTCCATCGTTACACGCCTCGTTCACCAAATGTGGTTTGACGTTTACACTATGAGACATCTCCTTTGCCAGTGGCAAAATAGTGATAGGTTTTTACCCTTTTCAACTGGTATAACTGACACCTTTATAGAAGGCATCATGTTTGCAATAACCACAACACAAGCAGTCAAAATGCAAACAAACAAGAAACAACTCTGATGATGATAATGATATGCACTGTCCTTGAAGTTGATTGGTCCACACCCGAGACAGCTTTCTTAGAGCCTAGTCTCCATTGGTGTTGGACCAGATGACACCAAAAGGCGTACAACTCAAAGACAGCGCACTATCAGAGTATTGAGAGCTCGGGGTAAACATTTACACTATGAGACCTCCTTTACCAGTGGCAAAATATAGTGATAGGTTTTTACCCTTTCAACTGGTACTGTCTCGGATGTGGACCAATCAACTTCAAGGACAGTGCATATCATTATCATCATCAGAGTTGTTTCTTTTTGTTTGCATTTTGACTGCTTGTATTGTGGTTATTGCAAACATGATGGACTTATGGCACTTGTTTTATTAAACTCTTGAATAAGATTTGGTTATAACTGTTGATGTTATGTAGCTGTAGATGTGACACAAACTATTGCTTTCTGAAAGATCTTGTAAAAGACAAGGGCAAAATTCACTTGTTTTAAAGTTTAATGATAACAGACCACTTTGCATTACTTATAACTCCTGTTAAAAATGTTCATGAGGTAAAGATATTTAACTCATGGAAATTTAAGGTATTTTATACAGTTTGTTCAATGTTATCTGACTGAATGAAAGGCAGAATTGCGTTTTTAGAGTTGTTCACGTCTGCCTGAGTGGCTTCTATTTGGTTACATTGTCATTTGAAAAATAAAGTTAATTGTGGCAATGAAAATTGTTTTAGAACAGTGTGTGCTGTATGTGCTGTGTGTGTGCTGTATGTGCTGTGTGTGTGTGCTGTATGTGCNGTGTGTGTGTGTGCTGTGTGTGCTGTATGTGCTGTGTGTGTGCNGTGTGCTGTGTGTGCTGTGTGTGCTGTGTGTGTGCTGTGTGTGTGCTACTGTGTGTGTGTGCTGTGTGTGNGTGCTGTGTGTGTGTGTGTGTGTGTGTGCTGTGTGNGTGTCTGTGTGTGTGTGTGTGTGTGTGTGTNTGTGTGTGTGTGTCTGTGTGTGTGTGTGTGTGTGTGNTGTGTGTGTGTGTGTGTGTGTGNTGTGTGTGTGTGTGTGTGTGNTGTGTGTGCNGTGTGTGTGTGTGTCTGTGTGTGTGTGTGNGTGTGTGTGTGNTGTGTGTGTGTGTGTGTGTGNTGTGTGTGTGTGTGTGTGTGTGTGTGTGTGTTGTGTGTGTGTGTGTGTGTCTGTGTGCTGTGTGCTGTGTGTGTGTGCTGCTGTGTGCTGTGTGTGTGNTGTGTGTGTGTGTGNGTGTGTGTGTGNGGTGTGGTGTGTGTGTGTGTGCTGTGNTGTGTGTGTGTGTGTGNTGTGTGTGTGTNTGTGTGTGTGNTGTGTGTGNTGTGTGTGTGTGTGTGTGNTGTGGTGTGTGTGTGTGTGTGTGTGTGTGTGTGTGTGNTGTGTGTGCTGTGTGNNGTGTGTGCTGTGTGTGTGTGTGTGTGTGTGTGTGTGTGTGTGTGTGTGTGTGTGTGTGTCNGTGTGTGCTGTGTGTGTGTGTGNNGTGNGNGTGTGTGTGTGTGTGTGTGTGTGTGTGTGTGTGTGNNGTGTGTGTGTGTGCTGTGTGTGCTGTGTGCTGTGTGTGGTGTGTGTGTGTGCNGTGTGTGCTGTGTGTGNTGTGCTATGTGCTGTGTGTGTGTGCTGTGTGCTGTGTGCNGTGTGTGTGTGCTCTCTCTGTGTGTGGTACCTCATGGGAGCAGTGTGTGAGTGTGAGCTGTTAGCGCTACGCTGCGCTACGAACCTGGCGACCAGAGTTCGATTCCTGCTCACGGCCAATACCAAGTGACTATTATCTGAAACTGTCCTGGGCATCCCCTAGGTAGACTCAACCTCAAATTAGTACCTGGTGCGATGTGCAAACATCGTCACTNGGGAGACAAAGGCGGTCGGGCGGGTGCTGGCCACCCACCCCTCGTGTAACATTTCGCCCTTCATAGGTGCTCGCTAACAGCACTTGCCCCAACAGTCTGTTAAGGCTACACNGGGGATCTTTGTCTCTATTTACGTGACCGTGTCGTCTACACGCTGTCTGTTGATTATGTTAACGGCAGGCTTTGATTCCTAAAGCAATTAAAGAAATTGTGCCTGTTTACTGAATGTGGAGGTATCNTTTTTTAATAAACGAGACGACGCGTTGTCTCGTACAATTAAGGATTTCAACCCGAGTTCATTGCGAGCCGGAGTTTTGGGGCCAGGGCTCCGGAAAATATCTCCTGCCTGGTTATTCAGGCGAAGAGTGAAGGGGGGGGGGGATCCATATTCCATTGAAGTAAACGAAAGGACTAACCGATAATCGATTATTATCGATTATCAAGCTAGTGATAATTGAAGTACAAACGTGCACATTATAATCGATGCTTTTCGATTCGACATTTCAACCCTGTTGTATGAATCAGGATTNTCCAGCAGCCATGACTGGTCTCTGTATATGCAACGATGTTAAAAATGATTTTTAAACACACTCTCATCGATATCGAATCACTAACAGGGTCATTGCACGAAACGTCGTCGTCTCGTATATTGTTTTCATCTTCATGGCAGTGTTGTCGATTTTTTTTTTCGTTTGAAGGGAGGGGAGGGGTGGTGTCATCATTTCAAGGATGACAGTGGCGGGGGGGGGGGGGGATGGGGGGCAGTGGGTGTCTGCGAGCTCCTATTAAGGCCGGAGCATCGCACTCCACGGAGGGATGCGAGTCAGTGTCGTGGCACGTGTATAATCGCACGATTGTGTACGCACGCACGCACTCACCGTGGTAGAGTAATCATTTTAGGCGAGTGGACCTAGGGGACGCCCACGTCAGGGCGGCCGGAATGTTGAACGCGTGCGCGTCTCTGGATGGTGGCGCTCAGGAGCGCGACGTGCGGCCGTGTGCGAGGCTGTTTGTGTACCCGTCTGTGTGTCGTGACGGGAGCGGTGGTGCAGCGGTTAGCGCGTTGTGCTACGAACCGGCGACCCGGGTTCGATTCCCTCTCACGGACAAACACCGGTGACGATTATCTGAAACGGTCCTGGGCCTCCCTAGGTCGACTCAGACTCAATGAGTACTTGGTGCGATGTGTAAACATCGCCACTGAGGAGACAGGTGGCTGGCGTGATGTTGGCCACTCGCCCCCTCGTGTGCCGTGCCGGCCTTCATAGGTGCTACTCGCTAACAGCACTTGCCCCAAGCCCGTTAAGCCTTTACGGGCGCTTTGTATGCCCGTGTACCTGCGTTTACGCATGTGCGCTCGTACGTTCGCACGTACGTGTGTACGTATGCGCGGACACAAATGTATGCGTGGATGTACTTGTGTATGTGCCACGTACGTGTGCGTCTATAAATATGCATACGTACACGTACGCGCATTTATGTGCATATCAGAACGCAGGTTTGCGTGCGTGTTTACCTCTGTGTGTAGTTTATAGAGACGCACGCGTTTCGAGCCAGCCTCAAACGAGAACCTCAACATCGGTCAGCAGCTTGCAGGCTTAACAGCAACTTGCCCCTACAGCCTGTCGAAGGCTACACGGGGAACTTTGCCTCTGTGTCCCTATGAGTGAGTGTGTGTGGGGTGACGTGGAACTCGGAACTGTGGAATGTGGCGAGGTGGCTGGTGGATTCTGGGTGGTGGGTGGGTGGGGGAGGCGGAGGGGACGCGGATGAAGTGTAGCCGCGCCCGTTATCCCTCATTCCCGGAGCGCCGCACGCACACACGTCACCACGACGCTTGTACCAGGCCATGTGCACCTTAAGGCCACGTGAAGTGTCCAACGCCCGCTGGCAGGAGGTCACGGGCAGACCCAGATGCCACGGGTCGATGAGACTGGCTGATGCGCCACCTGTGCCCCTACCGTACCAACTTGCTGTGNTTTAGCCACCCGGCGCTCCGCTCGTTGTTGTGAGCGTCGCTCCTCCGCCCTCCGTTGTTGTTGGAGGGCGACTGCCTCCAACTGCCCAGTAGCGTCCTTCACGAGCCTCCTCCACTGAGGCCGATCTTGACACCGCTGATACGGTCATCGGCAAGTCCACTCAGCTCCACGTCCTCCTGTACCACATCACTCCATCTCTTCTCTAGCCCGTGCCGCGCCCGTTTAGCCCCTTGATCCGGCCGAACAAAAGCTGTTTAGGCATGTAGTGGCTGGGCATGCGGGCTACATGACCAAACAACGCAGCCTTGCCTGCCGGAGGAGCTCACCAAAGGGACTTTGCCCAGATCTTTCAAGGATTTGTGAGCTCCTCACACAATCCAGCCTGCCGGTTAAACCAGGATGGATCGTGCACAATACCCATGGCAAACATCACCCTTCACCACCCACCATCTGCATGATATTCTCCCGTGGATTTGTCTCCGGGTCCTCCGGTTTTCCCCTCCACATTTAGAATCAACATCACGCGTTTAGAGCGTTTGGCTGCTTTAAGTGTCCACGTCATCAGCCATTTCAATGTGGCTATCATTTGTGAAAGCCAGGTCGCTTCTGCAAGAGCGCTACGTCGCTCAGTGGGCCATGCTTTGTGAACTAAGACAGATGTTTGCGTTTATAGACATTGCAGCAGTCAGAGACGCACACGTTTAGATTGCAGAGAGGATCGTACCAGTTTCTTTTGTTCAGGGCTGGGAATGCGTTTGCTTTATNAAAGTGCTCTCACTTTCAATCTGCCTTGAAACCAATCGTTAATCGAGTCCAGTCCTGCCGTCGTGTGTTTACTTAGCCACACTGGCGAAAGGTCACTCCTGACATTTCCATAACGAATGCAAGAGGCTTCATCGCATGCGAGAGAACGCCGACTCGAGCAGAGTGGCACGCTACGTTCTCTTCCTCAAACGAGTCTTTGCATTTGGACGCGTAAAATAGCCGATTTAATTTCCTGCAGCAACTAAAAGTCAGATCGTATTCGTGGCATTCCCCCCCGTGAGTAGCGCCTCGTGGATTTAATAATTTAATTAGGGAAGTTGCGGAGGCGGCTTTACGAGTCGCTCAAGCAACAGGGTTCACTCACCACTCTCTACACGTGACCCATCTCCACGCGCGTGTCCAATGAACGCATTGGCTTTCTCCGCGTGCAAAAGTACTCAAGAAGGAATTTGACAAGTAACCGGCATTACAGGTCACGTGACACTACAGGTGTGCTCACACCTGAGAGCGTGTGTGTGCGTGGCATGTGCACATGGCCTGGCACAAGCGTGTGGTGAGTCACGTTAGTGCGAATGGGGTTGTTGTTGTTGTGTGTGTGTGTGTGCGTGTGCGTGAGTGTGTGTGCGTGTATGTGCCAGTGTGTGTGTGTGTACGTGTGTGCGTGAGTGTGCGTGTGTGTATGTGTGTGTGTGCGTGCGTGGGAGCGGTGTGTACGGTTAGCGCGCTGCGCTATGAACCTGGCGACCCGGGTTCGATTCCCGCTCACGGCCAACACCAGTGACGATTATCTGAACCGGTCCTGGGCCTCACCTAGGTCGACTCAGCCTTAAATGAGTACCTGGTTCGGTGTGTAAACATCGCCACTGGGGAGACAAAGGCGGTCGGGCGTGGTGCTGGCCACCCACCCCTCGTGTACCGTTCCGGCCTTCATAGGTGCTCGCTAACAGCACTTGCCCCTACAGTCTGTTTAGGCTACACGGGGATCTTTGTCTTTGTGTGGTAAATGCAGCCATGATTCCTTGCAAAGGTTTCAGTTTGGTGTTTTAACGTCTTAAACACACGAGGGTTTTATTGTGGCCAGAAAGGGGAAACCCCTTCGATTATCACAGCGGAAGTTTCCACGCGGTGAGGTTTCAATCCACCAATTAGAAGCGAGGGGGCTGCGGGTGACGCGTCAGCGCCGGCAGCCAATCAGGGCGCGTCTCGCGCTTGCTGTGGGCGGGCTTCAGCGCGTGAGGAGGTCGCCTTGGTGGGAAGAGGCGCTGGGACATCGCCCAGCAACAACAACAACTACCACAACAACCACCACCACTACTACTACCTTGTGAGTATTACTAGCACTCTTATCACGACTACTACTACCACTCTTATTATCACAACTCTTATTACCACCACAACTCTTATTACCACCACAACTAGCACCACCCTGTGAGTATCACAACAACAACACTAGTTGTTGTAGTAAGATGTAGGCATTTCTCGCCGCTATGTAGCAACACCCTCACCACCCTCACCACGTGTTGTAGCAACACCCCTCACCACCCTNACCACCACGTGTTGTAGCAACACCCCTCACCACGTGTTGTAGCAACACCCTCACCACCCTCACCACCCTCACCACGTGTTGTAGCAACACCCTCACCACCCTCACCACGTGTTGTAGCAACACCCCTCACCACCCTCACACCACCACCACGTGTTGTAGCAACACCCCTCACCACCCTCACCACCCTCACCACCACCACGTGTTGTAGCAACACCCTCACCACCCTCACCACCACGTGTCGTAGCAACACCCTCACCACCCTCACCACGTGTTGTGTTGCAGCAACCACGCCGCGTGGACAATGGCGGACGTGGGTGAGTGTGTGGGTGTGAAAGTGTGGGAGTGTGTGTGAGAGTGTGGGAGTGTGGTGTGAGATTGTGGAGTGTGAGGGTGTGAGAGTGTGTGGGTGGGTGTGAGTGTGGTGGTGTGTGAGTGTGGGTGGGTGTGAGTGTGGTGGGTGTGAGTGTGTGGTGTGAGTGTGTGGTGGGTGTGAGAGTGTGGTGTGTGTGTGAGAGTGTGGGTAGCTTGCCATCTTTTTCGACTTCCATGGTGAATCTGATGGCTGGGTGTATGGAATTGATGTGGTCGAGAAATTGGTCTAGAGCAGGCCGGCCATGTGGCCAGATGACAAAAGTGTAATCTACGTACCTCTTCCACAAGGTCGGGTGTAGAGTGGCAGTCTGGATGGCGTCGGTCTCAAATTTCTCCATGAAAATGTTGGCTACAACCGGAGATAGGGGGAGCCCATTGGGGTGCCCTCAGTTTGCCTGTAGAAAGTTCCATTCCAGGTGAAGTATGTATTGGTTAAGCAGTGTCTCACCAGGGGGGTACCCCAGCATTCAGTCCTTGATGAACCAAGTCTTCAATGATTGCGATGGTGTCAGGTACAGGAACCTTGGTGAACAAGGAGACCACATCAAAACTGACAAGCAGGTCGTCTGTTCAGCTCCAAACCATTCACAGTTTGGCAAACTTTTCATAGATATCCTCTCCTGTAGTTGTTCCTTTGATGCTTTGCAGTGCAGCAAGCTCTTCTGTGACTTCGAAATAGTCATTCGTCCCACGAATAAAAATTAGAAGTTGTGCAGAATCACGAACATCATTGCTTTCGTCGAGTGCCAAGGAACAAGTAAACCCGTAAAAACTAAGTTTTTCACTATAAATCCTTTATATGCGTGGCGGCTAGAGTCTTCTCGTCCTCTGGCTTGAGATGGCTGCCACCTATGGGTCAGATGATTGTCTGCCAGTATTAAGCAATTGGTAATTAAATATTTAATTTGTTTTCCCTAAACAGTGTAAAATTTGGGAATTTTTTTTCACGAACATTAATTGTCTCGCACAACGAGTCTGTGTGGAAAATGTCAGCTCGATTGGATCACGGGAAGTGGGTTAAAAAACGACCGAACGATTTGCACGGTCCTAAGCAAGCAAGCAAGCACGCGAACTTAATATAAAGGATTTAAAAATAGGAAAGTTTTTTTGTGGAGTTTTGCAAATGCTGATGCAAATTGTCTCCCATTTCTTCAATCCTCTGTGTAATTGTAGGTCCTGAAAGACTCACTGTAATAAATAAATCGGCCTTCTCTGGACACATCTCTTTGGCAACAGAAAGAAGGCATTCTTTAACAAATTCTCCCTCCACGAATGGTCTGCCAGTGCATGCTATTAGCTTGGCAACTTGAAAACTTGCTCGCAGTGATGAAATATTTAGCTGCTTCTGCTTCACAAAAGTATTTTGCTGAGTTGTTAATGTATTTTTCAGTTTTAATATTTTATCTTTTCTCACTTCTCCGACCAAACAATCATATTTATCTTTATGTTGAGTTTCATAGTGTCGACGTAAATAGTATTCTTTGAACACAGACACTATATTCTGGAATATCAGACACACAGCTCTTTCCTTGTACTGCATGAAAAAGTAATAAGTCCACTGTTCTTTGAATATCCTACACTCCGAGTAAATTTTTCTCTTTATTGACATCATTGTTTCCTAGGGAGTCAAAATTGCTATTAGTAATAAAATACCAATATATATGTAATGGGTTCCAGAGACACTTGTAGAGGTAACTTCTTTATTACAATACAACACTCCAACAGTCCAACTCTCCAACAGTCCTGATACTGTTACAGCCTAGGTACACAGCCTAGGTACACAGCCTAGATACACTACTCTGGAACTCGCCCTCACAAGGTCATAGAGTCGGGAGTTCCAGAGTCCCACCACTGGCTCTCACATCATCCCAGGGTCTTCAGATGGCTGGTCGTGGGTCTTGGGTCTTGAGTTACAACTGGGCCCCGATCGTCCAGGGAGCTCTCCTTTTATGCCTGGTCCAACAGGGGTGGGGCCGTGTGCGCCACCAGACATCCCACAGCGGCACACACAGCCCCCCCCCGTTGGCGGCGCCCAGAGGCTTAAGCGTCTGGACCCCCTGGGAACCCAACGCCTGGCGCCCAGAGGCTTAAGCGTGTGGACCCCCTGGGAACCCAGCGCCTGGCGCCCAGAGGCTTAAGCGTCTGGACCCACCCGGGAACCCAGAGCCCCCAGCAGTTCCTCCCTTCTCTTATGTCACTACATTACCCCCTACGTAGCCTCCAGCCGTCCCGGCTGTCAATAATTAGAAAGTTTAAATTAACGAAAGGGAGAGAGAGAAAAAAATACGCGAGCCTCAACAGGAAAAGAAAAGAACAAGAAAGCAACCATAAAACATAACCAACCTGTACAACTCTACACTATATACAAGCATCAATCAACAAAAAGGTGAAGCAATGACACGTGAACAAACGACCCGCGGCACACCTAGCCCTCCTCGGGATCCGACGTGTTCCTACCAGCTCCCTCCGCAGCAGCAGGAATGTGTTCTGATGGTGCGGACTGCTGCGTTGTGTTTCACACGACACAGGATTGACGACGGGAGGAGAAGGGCACGGTGGGTTCACAGCTCTGCAAGCACCAGCAGCAGCAGCAGCTGCAAGCAAGCAGCAGCAGCAGCAGCGAGAACTTGCCGGCCACATGTCGCTGCGATGTGTCGCGTTGCTGTTGCTCGTCTCCGTCTCCTTCCAAGGTGATGATNACCGCCGCCGTGAACATCGGCAGCATCCAGCAGTATCCCCCCCCCCCTCATCCGATCGTGGTTCGGCTTCACCGTGTCAATCGTCGTCTGTAGACGCGGAAGATTCGTGGCACCCCACACACGTGCATTGGCGCTGTACGATTGGGAGTCTTTCTTTAAAAAGTGAATCCCGATTTGCTGAGTGCTGATTTGCTGAGTGCTGATTTGCTGAGTGCTGATTTGCTGAGTGCGACGGGCGACGCCTCGTTGGTTCTTGCACGAAGGTGGATTCCATCGTGTAGGTCGTGATCTAGCCTCGTTTACTGTACACTTCACTACTACACTACACTATACACTACTATACACTACACTACTATACACTACTATACACTACACTATACACTACACTATACACTACTATACACTACACTACGATACACTACAGTAACATACTCTGCAAATATATACTGCTGCACAATACATTATACACTACACTACTATCCTCTACACTACAGTACTATAAACTACACTATACACTACATACACTACATTACTATACACTACCTACACTCTACACTATACACTACGCTATACACTACACTACTATACACTACACTATACACTACACTACTATACACTACACCACTATACACAGTCTGCAGCGTGACTTGCGTGCGATGACCGTCATCGCCGCAGGCGTTGAAGCGGCGATCTCCGTGGCGGTGACCCCGCTGGTCGAGGTGGAGCTGGGAAGTCCGCTGGTGATCCCCTGCACGGTCACCAGCTCCGTGGGCGACGAGGTGGTCACCCAGTGGTTCATCGTGAGTAGCGCTACCACCCCACACACCACCACACGCACACCGCCGCTTGTCATGCTCGGATACGTACGTCGTATGCCCTGCCCAGAGACTCAACACTGTCACCCGTAGACTCACACTACCCATAGACTCAACACTGTTACCCATAGACTCAACACTGTTACCATAGACTCAACACTGCCCATAGACTCAGACTGTCACCCATAGACTCAACACTGCCCATAGACTCAACACTGTTACCCATAGACTCAACACTGCACCATAGACTCAACACTGCCCATAGACTCAACACTGCACATAGACTCAACACTGCACCATATACTCAACACTGCCCATAGACTCAACACTGCACCATAGACTCAACACTGCACCATAGACTCAACACTGCACCATAGACTCAACACTGCCCATAGACTCAACACTGCCCATAGACTCAACACTGCCCATAGACTCAACACTGCCCATAGACTCAACACTGCCCATAGACTCAACACTGCCCATAGACTCAACACTGCCCATAGACTCAACACTGCCCATAGACTCAACACTGCCCATAGACTCACACTGCCCATAGACTCAACACTACCCATAGACTCACACTACCCATAGACTCAACATGCCCATAGACTCACACTACCCATAGATCAACACTGCTACCGACTCAACCTGCCCATAGACTCAACACTGCCCATAGACTCAACACTGCTACCCATAGACTCACACTACCCATAGACTCAACACTACCCATAGACCAACACTGCTACCCATGACTCAACACTGCCCAAGACCAACACTGCCCATAGACTCACACTGCCCATAGACTCAACACTTTCCTAGACTCAACACCATGACCACTGCACCTGACGCAACACTTACCCATAGACTCACATACCCAAGACTACTACCCATAGACTCAACACTGCCCATAGACTCAACACTGCTACCCATAGACTCAACCCTGCCCATAGACTCAACACTGCCCATAGGCTCAACACTGCCATAGACTCAACACTGCCCATAGACTCAGCACTGCCCATAGACTCAACACTGCTACCCATAGACTCAACACTGTCACCCGTAGACTCACACTACCCATAGACTCAACACTGNCCATACACTCAACACTGCCCATACACTCAACACTGTTACCCATAGACTCAACACTGCCCATAGACTCACACTGCCCATAGACTCAACACTGCTACCCATAGACTCAACACTGCTACCCATAGACTCAACACTACCCATAGACTCAACACTGCCCATAGACTCAACACTGCCCATAGACTCACACTACCCATAGACTCAACACTGCTACCCATAGACTCAACACTGTCACCCATAGACTCAACACTGTCNCACTACCCATAGACTCAACACTGCACCATAGACTCAACACTGCNCCATAGACTCAACACTGCTACCCATAGACTCAACACTGCCCATAGACTCACACTGCCCATAGACTCACACTGCCCATAGACTCACACTGCCCATAGACTCAACACTGTCTGTAGACTCAACACTGCCCATAGACTCAACACTGCCCATAGACTCAACACTGCCCATAGACTCAACACTGCTACCCATAGGCTCAACACTGCCCATAGACTCACATTACCCATAGACTCACACTACCCATAGACTCAACACTGCCCATAGACTCAACACTGCCCATAGACTCAACACTGCCCATAGACTCAACACTGCCCATAGACTCAACACTGCCCATAGACTCACACTACCCATACACTCAACACTGCCCATACACACTATGGGGACCTCATTTGCCAGTAAAAATATGATAATTGGTTCTTTACCCTTCTATCTGGCAACAAAACTGACACCTTTTTGCAAGGAGTCATGTTTGCATAGACCGCAATACCTGCAGTCATAAATACAAACAAAAGACATAACTCTGATAATGTGCACTGTCCCTGAAGTTGATTGGTCCACACCCGAGACAGCTTTCCTTCGAGCCTAGTCTCATATGGGTTGGACCAGATGACGCCAAAAGGCGCATATGAGACTAGGCTCGAAGGAAAGCTGTCTCGGGTGTGGACCAATCAACTTCAGGGACAGTGCACATTATCAGAGTTATGTCTTTTGTTTGTATTTATGACTGCAGGTATTGCGGTCTATGCAAACATGACTCCTTGCAAAAAGGTGTCAGTTTTGTTGCCAGATAGAAGGGTAAAGAACCAATTATCACTGCCCATACACTCAACACTACCCATAGACTCACACTACCCATAGACTCAACACTGTTACCCATAGACTCAACACTGCCCATAGACTCACACTGCCCATAGACTCAACACTGCCCATAGACTCACACTGCCCATAGACTCAACACTGCTACCCATAGACTCAGCACTGCCCATAGACTCAACACTACCCATAGACTCAACACTGNCCATAGACTCACACTACCCATAGACTCAACACTGNTACCCATAGACTCAACACTGCACCATAGACTCAACACTGCACCATAGACTCAACACTGCACCATATACTCAACACTGCCCATAGACTTAACACTGCTACCCATAGATTCAACACTGCACCATAGACTCAACACTGCCCATAGACTCACACTGCCCATAGACTCAACACTGCACCATAGACTCAACACTGCACATAGACTCAACACTGCACCATAGACTCAACACTGCTACCCATAGACTCAACACTGCACCATAGACTCAACACTGCTACCCATAGACTCAACACTGCTACCCATAGACTCAACGCTGCCCATAGACTCAACACTGCACCATAGACTCAACACTGCCCATAGACTCACACTGCCCATAGACTCAACACTGCCCATAGACTCAACACTGCACATAGACTCACACTACCATAGACTCAACACTGCTACCCATAGACTCAACACTGCCCATAGACTCAACACTGCACCATAGACTCAACACTACCCATAGATTCAACACTGCTACCCATAGACTCAACACTGCCCCATAGACTCAACACTGCTGAAAGCGAAGGGATCGTGTGGCAGCGCGTGGTGATTGGTCAACTAAGGTGGGTGCTCACGTCGCGGTCCGCATAGGCTCCGTCTCCTGGGAGCGGAGGCTATATAAGGCGGTGCGCGCAGGCGCGCGGGAGTTGGTGACCAGTGAAGACAGAAGACAGAGGAGGAAGAGATAGGGCCCTGAGACACCTAGTCCCGCTGTCCTTGTGAGGACCGGGCCCTGTGTGGCTCAGAGGCGGGACCTTGGGACCCGGGGCCGGACGTCCGTGTGAGGGCCGGGCCGCGGGACCCAGAGGTCGTGACCCACGCCCAAGCTGGGGTGGGTCTGTAGGTTCCACGGATGCTACGGGGCTGGAGTGCCCGTGAGCGTGTAGCGGAACGTGTAGTGTGAGCTGTAGTGACCACAGTGTCGAGTGGAACGTGTAGCGTGAGCTGTCGTGACCACACGTGTCGAGTGCAACGTGTAGCGTGAGCTGTCGTGACCACACGTGTCGAGTGGAACGTGTAGCGTGAGCTGTCGTGACCACACGTGTCGAGTGAACGTGTAGCGTGAGCTGTGTGACCACACGTGTCGAGTGGAACGTGTAGCGTGAGCTGTAGTGACCACACGTGTCGAGTGGAACGTTTAGCGTGAGAAATAGTGACCACACGTGTTATTGTGGAAAGACAAGTGTCAATAAAGTGTGCTACCCGTCAAGTGGTTTCCCGCCGTATACTTCACATAGACTCAACACTACCCATAGACTCAACACGCCGTCATCCGCCCAACCCCCCCCCCCCCCCCCCGGCACAGATTTCACAATCTTCTCGAACGAGGATCTCGTACCGTGACGCGCGACGCTTCGTGGCGGACGTGGCACCGGCTACGAGAGCCGCATCGACACTCGCGCAGCGACTCCGCGCTGGCGCTGAGCGCGACGGTGGCCGCTGACGAGCGCGACTTCGTCTGCCAGGCGCTGGCGGGCGCGCCGGCGTGGCCGAGGCCACCGCTAGCGTGCGGGTGTTTTGTAAGCGAGCGCACGGGGCCACTTGCTACTCCCCTACTTACGGACGTTACAGCAGAGACTCCCCTACTTACGGATGTTGGGACAGAAACTATACACTACACTATACTCTACTATACACTACACTATACACTACACTATACACTACTATACACAACACTATACACTACTATACACTATTTTTAGTTTTTTCGGTAAAGTCACGTAGGTAAAACACCAAAATCAATAAAAGTAAAATAAAACAAAAATCACGACGTTTCGGAGGCAACAGAAGTCTCCGCCATCAGGTGGGACCGTCACAGCCAGATTTGCTGCATCAAGTGAGGCAATGATTCAAGATGTAATCCCTTAAAAGCAAGTTGAGGGGGAGGAGAGGGGTGGGGAGCTCATCAGAATGTGGTAGCCAATGAATGGAACGTATCGGGAGGGAGGGGGGGGCTCAAAGAAGGCACGGAGTGCTACGTAGAACGTATCGTCGTCCATCCTTTTGGCCCCGNCCCCCCCCTCCCGAGGCATTCTACGTAGCACTCCGTGCTTCTTTGAGCCGCCCCCTCCCTCCCGATACGTTCCATTCATTGGCTACCACATTCTGATGAGCTCCCCCCCTCTCCTCCCCCCCAACTTGCATTTAAGGGATTACATCTTGAATCATTGCCTCACTTGATGCAGCTGATCTGGCTGTGACGGTCCCACCTGATGACGGAGACTTGTGTTGCCTCCGAAACGTCGTGATTTTTGTTTTATTTAACTTTTATTGATTTTGGTGTTTTACCTACGTGACTTTACCGAAAAAACCTAAGAATATGAATCCTTGCAGTCACGAAAGCTTCAAATCTAGAATACTATACACTACACTATACACTACTACACTACTACACTACACACTACACTATACACTACTATACACTACACATATACACTACACTATACACTACACTATACACACTATACACTACACTATACACACTACTACACTACACTATACACTACACTACTATACACTACACTATACACTACACTATACACTACACTACTATACACTACACTATACACTACACTACTACACTATACACACTATACACTACACTATACACACTATAGATTATACACACTATACACACTATACACTACACACTACACTATACACTAATATACACTACACTACACTATACACACTATACACACTATACATTATACACACTATACACTACACTACACTACTACACGACGTTTCGGAGTCAAGTTGGACTCGCAAGCAAATGGCCGATGACGACCCCGCGACCTTTGACGCACGGAGCGCCCCCCCCGTGTCCCTCCCCCCTCCCCCGTGTCCCTNCCCCCTCCCCTCGTCTCCCTCCCAGCGGCCCCCACGGTGGCCGTGGTGGCGACCCAGATGCCCGTGATGCTCACCCAGCAGCAGCAGCAGCGCCACCACAAGGTGAGCAGCCCTCCGCCTACGGGGACTTTCGCTATTTCACATTCCTGCTGTTTCTCCGCTCCCTGCTGCTGCCCGTGGGTTTTGTTGCTTTAACCGCGTCGCGGAAGCGGCCTCAAATGAGTACCTGGTGCGGTGTGTAAACATCGCCACTGGGGAGACAAAGGCGGCCGGGCGTGGTGCTGGCCACCCACCCCCTCGTGTGCCGTGCCGGCCTTCATAGGTGCTCGCTAACAACACTTGCCCCTACAGTCTGTTAAGGCTACACGGTGGATCTTTGTTTTGTGTGTTGGTCTGTTTCCCTCTCCTGCAGATCGGTGAATGTTACGTGCACAACGCTTACCCAGAGCCCCTCGTCACGTGGTACAAGGCGTCCCTGCCCCTGTGGCCATCACCTGGTAGGTAGATCTGTTAGTGAATGTATCTGTTGGTGAATATGTCTGCGATAGTGTAGTGTATAGTTTAGTGTATAGTCTAGTGTATAGTGTAGTGTATAGTGCAGTGTATAGTAGTGTAGTGTATAGTTTAGTGTATAGTGTAGTGTATAGTGTAGTGTATAGTAGTATAGTGTATAGTAGTATAGTGTATAGTGTAGTGTATAGTGTAGTGTATAGTAGTATAGTGTATAGTGTAGTGCATAGTGTAGTGTATATTAGTGTATAGTGTAGAGTAGTGCGTAGTGTAGTGTATAGTGTAGTGTATAGTGTAGTGTATAGTGTAGTGTAAACTGCTACGTGGTGCAGAAAGTAAACATCGCCACTGCGGAGACAAAGCCGGCAGGGCGTGGTGCTGGCCACCCACCCCTCGTGTGACACTCGCTAACAGCACTTGTCCCAACAGTCTGTTAAGGCCACACGGGGGACCTTTGTCTCTGTGTACGTGCGTGTGCGTGGCCAGACGTGAAAGTGACGAGGAAGGTAGTGACGGAGGCCCATGGCACCTTCGCCGTGATGTCCGTCCTGCGCTACAGAATGCGGTGGTGGGATGCGAGAGCCGGCTACCGCTGCGTGGTGGACTACGCCGTGCCGGGCGGCCGGAGCGAGTCCGTCGCCTCGGAGACGATCCACGTGGAAGTGCATTGTGGGTACAGGGGAGGGGGGGGGCACCAGACGGAGCGAAGTACAACAGACGGATGTGTATGACGGGTACCACGACAAGACATGGCTGACGGACCATCTTATTGGGTTAAGGCCAAATGAAACACAGAGACGACCCCTACTCGTGAAGATTTGACTCGTGAACGTTCAGAGAGACGCTCAAACCTTTTAGAAAGTCCAGTTGCCTGTTCGGACCGCAATAGATGGCGGAGGTGGCGTCTGCATCTGCAGAACACGAACAACGAGTGGCATCTACATCTGCAGAACAGCGGCAATTGACGATGATTATGACGGTAAGTGGCATAGTTATCAATGACGACGACGTAACTGACGATGATTTGCGATGGCGAGTGGCACCGTGAGTCTATGTGGTGGTGGTGGGATGCGTAGATACACCCGCGGGAGGGTGGCCCTCATCCTGGAGTCTCACCGCGAGGCGGCCGTGACGGAGGGCGACACGGTCGTGTTGAGGTGCTATGCTGATGGATTCCCCCTCCCGAGGTTGACTTCTACCGGGTGAGAAGGCGGCAGCCGCCGTCGTCGATGACGACGATGATGATGATGACGATGATGATGATGACGATGACGACGACGATGATGATGATGACGATGATGATGACGACGACGACGATGATGATGATGACGATGATGATGATGACGATGATGACGACGACGACGATGATGTTGATGATGACGATGATGACGATGATGATGATGACGACGATGATGATGACGACGACGACGATGCAGATGATGATGATGACGGCGATGATGATGACGATGATGACGACGACGGCGATGATGATGATGACGATGACGACGATGATGATGATGACGATGATGATGACGATGATGATGATGACGATGATGATGACGATGATGATGATGACGATGATGGTGACGATGATGACGACGACAACGATGCAGACGACGACTGCTGAGCGTGAGCGTTGTCGCCGCTGTGGGCCGCTGCTGCAGCTCGTGGCAGCGTGAGACGGAGTGTGGGGGCAGTCACAGGGGCAGTCACAGGGCCAGTCACAGGGCAGCCTCCCGCTCTCGGTTGGGGCAGTGGAACGAGGCTCACAACGACGACGCCGCGGGAGACATTTTTTTCGCCTCCCCCCAAGGAGGCCGTTGAAGTTTGTTTTGCCGCCTCCTCTGCCGTCCCGCCGTCCCCGGCTCATCAGAGCTCCCCGACGCGGGTGGACTACGGCCACGCGGCTGCGGGGACACGCTCACCCTGCCCGCCGTCACCCGCGGCCACAGCGGCACCTACGGCTGTCGCGTCCGTAGCGGCGGCGGGGCCCGTGGCCCTCTCAGCAGCAGCGTCGATCTCCTGGTGCACTGTGACGGGGGGGGGGGGGTGACGGGAGGAGGANGGANGGANGGAGGAGGANGGAGGGGAGGAGGAGGAGGGAGGGGAGGGATGGGGGAGAGGGGANGGNNGGGGAGGAGGAGAGAGCTGCGTTCACCCAGAGCTCCGGCCTTTACCTCTAAGAACTTTATTTTTCTCACACTTTTTTTGGGATTTCTTTTCACCAACAGTAAGTGTCTTGCTTTATACACATTTGTGATCAGTTGTTTGTTTATTTAGACTTCTTATCTTCCTTTCTTTGTTCTTTTCTGTTGTTTTACTGTTCAGGGCGCGGCTGCGCTCACTGCAGTGGAAAGGTGTGTTTGTTTTCTCAGCACAATCCTCCACTTTTATTTAGATAGTTGATTTCATTATCACGCTTTTCTTTGCTTTCGTTTCGATCTTGAGTTCCTTTGTTCCTCAAGCAATCTTTGAGTTTTGTGATTCTTTTTCGTGTCTTTTTTTCGTTCCTTTGTCTGGTGTGCTCCCACGTGTTACACACCCGTGTTCGCACTGTACCACACCGGACGGTGTGGGTGCAGGGCAGACATCCCTTTAGAATCCCCTTTGTTTATTGCTGCGAGCGTGTTTACATTATTTTATTGTTATTGGTGTTCTTTTTTTCTACGTTTTCGTTTTTTTCCTTTTGAAGAAAGACCGAGGAATTAAAAAATATATAAATAAATAAATAATTGTCCCTCTCCAGGGGAGCTTTGGGTGGGCAGCAGTAATAGTAATTAGCAGAAGGTGGTCACAACACAGACTTGACCATCTTTATATACANTTTTTTTCGTTTCTTTTTTTTTGTTAATTTTTTTCCTGGCTTTATAAAGTAGAGAGGTTTGCTTTAGTAGTTGTGTGTGACATCTCACACACGTGAAGATGTCCACCCGACCCTCAAAAACATACGCGAAAGCTACCGCACCTACGCAAGGCCCGTCTCTGGGGTCTGCAAGGCGCCTGCAGCAGCAGCAGCACCCGGAGCCTCCACGGGAGGCTGGGATCCGCTGCCCGGCTTCTCACGATGTTCCGATTGAAGGTTACGTGGATGCGCTGCGCGCCATCGTGCCAGGAGGCTCGATAAGGTACGCCTCCAAGGTGAGCGGAAGAGTGGTTTTCTTCATGGAGTCTGAAAAGGTGGCAAATGCCGCCATGGAGAAGGGGCTGACGGTTGGCGATTGGCACCTTACCTTGGAGCCACTGTCATCACGATCGGTACGCGTGATCGTATCCAACGTCCCCCCTACATTCACCATAAAGACATCCAAGATCACCTGGCTAAGTTGGGCACGCTGACTTCCAACCTTCAGCGTGTGCCTCTGGGCCTCAAGAATCCTGCCTTGAGGCATGTCTTGTCTTTTAGAAGGCAGGTCTACATGCTGGTGCCCAATGGGCAGCTTGAAGAGGGCTCCTTTGTGGTCATGAATGGAGGAAGGGCCCATAGGCTGTTTTACTGCAGGGACGTGTTAAGATGCAACTATGCAAAGCATGTTAAAAAACACTGCCCAAGACAGCAAATGCCCAATCTACCAGCGAGACGACGGTGGAAAAGGGTGATGAGGAAGCACACCCAACAAGTGACTCAGGAGAGGGTCCCTCACCACGGAGATCACACGAGGTGGCGGTAGACCCCGCTCCAACCCCAGCTACTGCCATGGAGACCGAGGCTCAGCCAGCCACCCAGCCATCATCGACAGCCGGACCTCTGAAGAGGAAATTTACGGAGGACTCGGCTTCATTTTCTCCAGAGACCAGTGGGGATGAGGTCAGTCCCTTTAAAGATCTCCCAGAGTTGGAGTCTGACATCGCACAGACGCCTGGGGGAGACGCGGAGAGCACTGGTGGCAAGGACGGGGTCTTCGCCATCCCAGATGCCCCTAGAAGTGGGACACGCAGAGGGAAGAAGCCCCGTGCAGGAACCAAGCTCAAGCGCAGGACGCCTGATGAAAATCTGGAGCCTGAGATGGAAGCGGGGGAAACCGCAATCTGCGAAGTGGCGAAGGACACAGGTGAAGAGGGTCGCACTTCAGACCTTGACGACGCGCCCAGCGAGGGGGCCGAGGGCTCCCAGAAACACGAGCAGCCAAGAGCACGGAGGAGCCCACACAGGACCCCACTGACCAAACAGTGGGTGACCAAGACAAGGACGAAGGAAGGCCGTCAATTGAGGGGCAAGCGGCATCGCCCGATAAAACATTGACGGAGGATACCACGGCGACTGAAAATCCTCAAAGCCTGGAGGCTGAAGGGGAAGTGAAGAAGAGGAGTTGAAGAAACCCTCAGCACAGGAAGTGGGGTGAGCCTGACATCGGCTGAACTGACTGAAGGGGCACCAATATTTTCGCAGTCGGAGCTATGGGACTTTTTAGATGAAGTACGTGGCACAGACGAAAGGGTGGCTGCAGCGCTGTTAAGGTGGCGAAATGTGGAGGCAATAATAACCTCCCTACTCCATGCTGATCGGGGCTTCAAAAGACAGGGAAAACTGTCAGATGGAAAGGAAAGGAAAAGGATCAGGTATTTCCTGGGCCAAATAAATACGTGGAAACAAAACACACCTGACGACAACTCCACTAACACGTAATGCTGCGGATAGCGGCAATTAATATAAATGGGTGTAGAGGTCCACTCAAGAGACACTTTGTGCGTTCTCTCTCAAAAGAACACAAAGCTTCGGTGCTCTTTGTGCAGGAGACGCATCTTACAGCCAGCGAGGAAGATGAATGGGAAACTGAATGGAAAGGTGATTTGTTTTTCAGTCACCTTACTCCGTATTCTTCAGGAGTGGCAACGCTATTTGCACCGGGGTTTACACCCACTATAGTTAACAAGGTTGAGGTGGTACCAGGAAGAGCCCTCGACGTAACGATAAAACTTAATGACATTACTGCCCACCTCATAAACATCTATACGCCCATCAAAGATGCGGAAAAACTGATTTTTTTCAATGAGTTACAGGACTATCCAAAACTATCCCAAATGACGAGAGTCTGATTTTGGGAGATTTCAACTGTACACTCGATGTCCTCGATCGCACTGGCACCGAGCAGTGCAAAGCGGTGTCCTGAACACCTTGCGGCAGGTGCTCCGCACGTACAGTCTCGTAAACGTGTGCGGACGCAACATCCAAAGCAGCAAGGTTTCACATTTACAAGAACCCGAGCTGACATAACACTGTCGCAGTCAAGGATCGACCGTTTTTACATCTCGAAAGACCTTGTAAATAGCGCAGTGTCGTCCAGTATTCAGGCAGCGCCACTGGCCGATCATTGCCTAATACTACTTGAAATGAAAATAGAAGGAGTCCCAAGGGGATCGGCATCATTTCAATAATGCCCTTTTGCAAGACACCACCTTCACCGATCTTTTTGGAGTCTTCTGGGTGGAGTGGCAGGGAAAGAAAGAACGGTTTGATAGCCTAGCACAATGGTGGGACATAGGGAAAGTACACATCAAAAAACTGTGTCAGTTGTATGCCTGGGGAAACACGAAAAATATCGACCAAGAAATTTGTGAGCTGGAGAACAGGGTTCATATTTAGAGCAAAGGCAGAAGATTGGGAACGATCTAGGCCTACTGCAGGAATATGTGGAGACCCTAGAATGTCTAAAAGGGTTGCAGAAAGAAAGGCAAAAGGGCATTTGTACGCTCTCGTTTTAAAGATACCCTCGATATGGACTCAAGCTCGACACTTTTCTTCTCGTTAGGGAAGCAGAATGGTAGACGTAAAGCTATGGAGCATTTATTTGATGACAAGGGTTCCTTCTTTCAAACAATAATCAAATAGCTTCAACAATAGCAAAGTACTATGGAAATTTTTTCTCTCCAGAGCACACTTCCACAGTGGCCCAGGATGAAATCTGGAAGGACCTGCCTACTTTGGGTGAAGAGGACCGGGACCTTCTGGAAGAAGAGGTCAAGCAAAGCGACCTGGACATGGCAGTGAGTGCCCTGGCCAAGAACAAATCCCAGGGATTGATGGCCTGAGGGGGAGTTTTATCACCATTTTTGGCACTCCATACCTAAAGACTACAAAGCCGTTCTGGATGAAGCAGTGGAGACCGACGTGATGCCTCAGTCTGGAGGAGAGCCGTGCTCACACTGATTACAAAAAAGGGCGACCTCAGGCACCTCAAAAATTGGCGTCCAGTCTCAGTGCTGAGCACAGACTATAAGATTCTCGCGAGAGCTGCATCGGCAAGGCTTAAGAGGGTGTGGCTACGGTTATCGCCGATGACCAGGCATACACTGTTCCGGGGAGGACCATCCATGATCGGATTTTCCTGGTCAGAGATTTGATCAGTCTGTCGGAGCATTTGAACTTTCCGCTTGCCTTTCTCTCCCTTGATCAAGAGAAAGCCTTTGACAGGGTTGATCACCGGTATCTTCTTGGCACTCTAAAAGTTTTTGGTTTTGGGAATCGCTTCATAGGTTTGATTAGTCTGCTGTACAACATCGCCCAGTGTCTGGTTAAAGTCAATGGTAGACTAATTGCTCCTATAGATTTCAGAAGAGGTATCAGGCAGGCTGTCAGGACAGCTCTACATCCTCGTCGTGGAGCCTTTTCTGCACCTACTCCGACGCCGACTCACCGGATTGACTCTAAAGGGCCCAGTATGAGAGTGACCCTCACGGCGTATGCCGATGACATCCTCCTTTTTTTACTAAGTTTTGATGACATCCAACGGCTGCACGAGTGCCAAGAGGTTTACTCCCGTGCGTCCTCCTCCAGGATGAACTGGGAGAAGTGCAGTGGGCTGCTTGTTGGGAAATGGGACGAAGCCCAGTTCCCTGAGTTGGCCAAAACGATAACGTGGAGCAAAGAGCGTATGCACCATCTCGGCGTGCTCCTGGGGCCTGGAGATAAACCATTGCAGAAAATTGGGATTTCTTGGAAGAGAAGGTGAGGAAACGACTGGAGCCTTGGGGCGCCTGCGCAAGTCTCTCACGTTCAGAGGGAAAACCCTGGTGATGAAACAGTTGGTTGCATCCACCTTGTGGCACCGCTTCTTTTCCCTCACTCCACCCGCACAGCTGATATCGAAACTTCAGCGACTGATAGCTGCCTTCTTCTGGTCACAGAGGAAGCACCGTGTGGCTGCTGGCATCTTGGCCTTGCCACTGCGGGAAGGCGGGCAAGGTCTGGTGTGTGTACAGAGCCAACTTTCTACATTTGTTTACAAGCCGTACAGAGGTTCCTCTACACAGCCCCATCACCCATGTGGTGTTCCACAGCATCTTTTTTCTCAAAAATGTCGGGGGCTTTCAGTGCAGCAAGCAGCTTTTCTTTATGGACATTAAAGGTATTCCACTCGCACAGATTCCCCACTTCTACAGGAGTGTCCTACATACTTGGGGTTTCCTCGTCACCGCCCGACTGAATACACCCCGGTCAGCATTGGAATTCGCTCACGAGCCGTTGTTACGGAACCCCAACATGACACTACCCTCTCTTGTGGCCCTGCCATGGAGATCCGCATGGTAGACGCACGTCTCACGAGGGTGGGCGATTTGGTGAGACCAGGCACAGAGGGGCAGTGGCTTCTCCCTACGAGATCGCTGCGATGACCAAAATGCACTCGGTGAGACTCGCCACAAAACTTGTGAACGGGGTACGAAGGTCTTTCTCAACAGCAGTGGGGAGCGGCCTGCCGTGAGTGTTGGTGACGAGTCGGCCGGCAGTGGCCCAGTGTCACCAAAACTGACCGTCGTCCCAGCACGGGAGCACACTCACCTCTCTTCCTCACAGCAGCACGGGGGGCACACCTCGGGGAATGACCAGGAGGGTGCTTCTCGGGTGTACACCGGAAAAAGCTGTACGGCCAAATGGTCGATTTCCACCACCGACAAATAATAACATCGCGTAAAGGCTACGCCTGGAAGGACACCATGCCCTGCAGTGATCGTTTGAGGCCTCATTGGGAGCTGTTTTACTCTAATCCATCATACAAGCGCCATGGTGATCTTAGCTGGAGCATTGCCCATGGGACTGTGACTACGAACATTTTTGGCACTTTTCACAGACACAAATCCTGAATGCGGATTCTGTGGTGAGCTCGAAACAGTGGCGCATCAATACATACATTGCAAAAGCCTGGAATCACTCTATAAGTTGTTACGCAATATTTTACTGAAATTCAATCTTCATTTCTCACCACAATTCTATTTTGGATATAGGGGGAACGAGGGTACCAAAAATATAGAGGGGTTGACAAATTTCATCCTGAACAACGCCAAACTGGCCATCTATAGGGCCAGGAAATGCACAATCAAGGGAGCGGCTTCCCAGCCACTGCCGCATCTTTAAGGCCCTGATTTCTGCGAGAATTTGGCTGGAATTTCGGTACGCCCAGTTAACGGGGGGTTCGCATCTTTCTCGACGCGTTGGGATACCGAGGGTGCTTTGTGTACTGTGACTAAAGCAGGGGATCTGGTGATGGGTTTTTGAGGGTGATTTTTTTTTGTTGGTGTCTATGGACACAGTAACACACAATGGGACTAATGATTTAAAAAAGGGGGCACATAAGCAAACAAAAAAAATAAAAAAAACGACATGATGAACGAAGCAAAGTGCCGAAAGCATCTTTCTCGTCTGATCGTTAAAAAAAAGGAGGGGAGGGAGGGAGTGGAGGGTCAAGAGGAGGAGGGGGAGAGACGCGTTCACCCAGGGCTCCGGCCTTTACCTCTAAAACTTTATTTTTCTCACCCTTTTTTCGGGATTTCTTTTCACCAACAGTAAGTGTCTTGCTTTATACACATTTGTGATCAGTTTGTTGTTAATTTAGTCTTCCTTTCTCTTTCTTCTTTGTTCTTTTCTGTTGTTTTCACTGTTCAGTGCGCGGCTGCGCTCACTGCAGTGGAGAGGTGTGTTTGTTTTTTTCCGCACAATCCTCCACTTTTATTTTGATAGTTGATTTCATAATCACGCTTTTCTTTGCTTTCTTTTCGATCTTGAGTTCCTTTAGTAATCTTTGAGTTTTGTGATTTTTTCGTGTTTTTCGTGTCTTTTTTCGTTCCTTTGTCTGGTGTGCTCCCACGTGTTTCACACCCGTGTTCGCACTGTACCACACCGGCCGGTGTGGGTGCAGGGCAGACATCCCCTTTAGAATCCCCTCTTGTTTATTGCTGCGAGCGTGTTTACATTATTTTATTTTTATTGGTGTTCTTTTTTTTCTACGTTTTCGTTTTTTTTCCTCCTCTTGTAAAAAAAAAAACCAAGGACTTAAAATAATTGTACTCTCTCCAGGGAGCTTTGGTGGGCAGCAGTAACAATAATTAGCAGAAGGTGGTCATAACACAGATTTGACCATCTTTATATACATTTTTTGTTACGTTTCTTGNTTTTTTTTTTGGTGAGCGGAAGAGTGGTTTTCTTCATGGAATCTGAAAAGGTGGCAAATGCCGCCATGGAGAAGGGGCTGACGGTTGGCGATTGGCACCTTACCTTGGAGCCAATGTCATCACCATCGGTACGCGTGATCGTATCCAACGTCCCCCCTACATTCCCGATAAAGACATCCAAGATCACCTGGCTAAGTTGGGCACGCTGACTTCCAACCTTCAGCGTGTGCCTCTGGGCCTCAAAAATCCTGCCTTGAGGCATGTCTTGTCTTTTAGTAGGCAGGTCTACATGCTGGTGCCCAATGGGCAGCTTGAAGAGGGCTCCTTTGTGGTCATGAATGGAGGAAGGGCCCATAGGCTGTTTTACTGCAAGGACGTGCTAAAATGCAACCTTTGCAAAGCTGATGGGCATGTTAAAAAACACTGCCCGATGACAGCAAATGCCCAATCTAACAGCGAGACAATGGTGGAAAAGTGACTCAGGAGAGGGTCCCTCACCACGGAGATCACACGAGGTAGCGTAGACCCCGCTCCAACCCCAGCTACTGCCATGGAGACCGAGGCTCAGCCAGCCACCCAGCCGTCATCGACAGCCGGACCTCTGAAGAGGAAATTTACGGAGGACTCGGCTTCATTATCTCCAGAGACCAGTGAGGATGAGGTCAGTCCCTTTAAAGATCTCCCAATATTGGAGTCGAACATCGCACCGACGCCTGAGGGAGATGCGGAGAGCACTGGTGGCAAGGACGAGGTCTTCTCCATCCCAGATGCCCCTAGAAGTGGGACACGCAGAGGGAAGAAGCCCCGTGCAGGAACCAAGCTCAAGCGCAAGACGCCTGATGAAAATCTGGAGCCTGAGATGGAAGCGGGGGAAACCGCAATCTGCGAAGTGGCGAAGAACACAAGTGAAGAGGGTCGCACTTCAGACCTCGACGACGTGCCCAGCGAGGGGGCCGAGGGCTCCCAGGAAACGCGAGCAGCCAAGAACACGGAGGAGCCCACACAGGACCTCACTGACCAAACAGTGGGTGACCAAGACAAGGACGAAGGAAGGCCGTCAATTGAGGGGCAAGCGGCATCGCCCGATAAAACATTGACGGAGGATACCACGGCGACTGAAAATCCTCAAAGCCTGGGGGCTGAAGGGGAAGCCAAGAAGAGGAGTTGGAAGAAACCCTCAGCACAGGAAGTGGGGTGAGCCTGACATCGGCTGAGCTGACCGAAGGGGCACCAATATTTTCGCAGTCAGAGCTATGGGACTTTCTAGATGAAGTACGTGGCACAGACGAAAGGGTGGCTGCAGCGCTGTTAAGGTGGCGAAATGTGGAGGCAATAATAACCTCCCTACTCCATGCTGATCGGGGCTTCAAAAGACAAGGAAAACTGTCAGATGGAAAGGAAAGGAAAAGGGTCACGTATTTCCTGGGCCAAATAAATACGTGGAAACAAAACACACCTGACGACAACTCCACTAACATGTAATGCTGCGGATAGCGGAACATTGTAACCATAAATGCCTTAATAGTGGAGTATTTTGTATCACAGTTGCCAATAGAATCTGAGTAGACCTAATGTACAACAACCAGATCCTATGTAATTTGTGTGTATATGTGAAGTATTGGAATTGACGGCAGGAACTTCTTGACGGGAACACACTTTTATTAAATCTTTACGTGTCAGAATACAACGTGTGGTCTCCCTTCTTCCGACTTCACACTCCACTAATCTCGTGTAAACTCTAGGCCTCTGGCTACACACGATACACTTCACTCGTGTAGACCCTATGCCTCTGGCTACACAATACACTCGACTCGTGTAGACCCTATGTCCCTGGCTACACACAATGCATTCGGCTCGTGTAGACCTTATGCCTATGGCTACACACACTACACTCGCCTCTGGGTTACACAGAGTCCCGGTCCCGTTAGGACAGCGGGACTAGGTACCGCAGGGCCCTAGGTCTTCATCCCCGTCTTCATTCTTCGCTGGTTACACCCTGCCCTTACGCCTGTGTGCATCCCCTTTTATAGCCCCTGCTCACGAGAGACGGAGCTGATGCAGACGTCGACGTGAGCATCGTTCCTTAGTGAACCAATCACGACGCACTCTCTCTACGATCCGTTTTCCCCAGCGCGTGTTAACACTACTCCACCAATCACACCGCGCTGCCACCCGGTCACTCCCTCTCAGCGCGTCACCGGCCCACAGCCAATCATTACCCGTAACCCACGACCCCGCGCTGACCCCTGATCCTCCACCGTCAGCGCGCGTCACCACATACACAGCCAATCATTACTCGCTGGCATACGATCCCTAATCCCAGCGCGTATCACCTCTACATATGTACCGAATTTTGAGAATGTTTGTTGATTTTGATTTTATGCTGTGTACCTGCTTGTGGAAAGGAGAGAGCAGTACTTTCCGAAGTTTTTTTTGTAAGAGGTTTTTTTTTTGCCTGTTTGGCCATCCTTAGCAGTCTGGTGTATCTTACTGGGCGTTGGGTTGGCTCCCCATGAGAGTGTGCTCACTGCCATTGCTTACCTAGGTACTACATGCTTTGGGTACCAACCATCCCCGTGTGATGGTTGTTCACTCAGTGCTGTGTTTGGTCACCTGATATGCCAAGGTCTGCAGTAAGTAGTTACTGTGTATTGCAGCTGATCTTTTTATTTACTGTAATGTTCAAGCTTGCTTAGGGATTTAGAAGAAATTTAATGAAAGAATGGTACGAAAAAAAGGGAGGGCAGGGGAGGGAGGGGAGGGGAGGGAGGGAGGGGAGGGAGGTGCCTTCGCCGCTATGGTGCTGGTAGCGCAGCAGCAGGGAATCTGGTGATGGGTTTTTGAGGGTGATTTGTTTTCTTATCGGTGTCTATGAACACAGTAACACACAATGGGACTAATGTTACATTGGGAACCCGCGTTATATCTTTGATAAAAAAAACAAAATAATAACAACAAACAAACGACATGATGAACGAAGTAAAGTCGAAAGACTGAGCATCTTTCTCGTCTGATCGTTTAAAAAAAAGGAGGGAGGAGGGAGGGAGGAGGAGGGGAGGGAGGGAGGGGAGGGTCAAGAGGGAGGGAGGGGAGGGAGACTTTGCGGGGAGGAGGAGGTGGAGACGTTACGAAGGAGATCGACCGTCTCGGAGTTTTTCGAGCGGATTTCTTTAAGATGCCGACTCTCCCGGGACAGGAACGGCGCGTCGTGCATTCGCATGATTCTTCTTGTCGTCTTTTTCGGTGTAAAGCTTCTTTCGTGACTGCAGCAGGGATTCATCTTCTTTGGTTCTTTCGGTAAAGTCACGTAGAAGGGAAGTAATAAAGTAATAAAAATAAAACATCATAAAATAATATAATAAAGTAATATAATAAAATAATACGATCATATAATATTATATTTCGATGTAAAGCTTCTTTCGTGACTGCAGGGATTCATCTTCTTGGTTCTTTCGGTAAAGTCGTCACGTAGAAGGGAAATAATAAAATAATAAAAATAAAACATAATAAAATAATTCTCACGACGTTTCGGCCACAACGCAAGCAGCCGTCCTCAGGTGAAGCCGTCCTCAGGTTGTGGCAGAAACGTCGTGAGAATTGTATTTTATTATGTTTTATGTTTATTATTTTATTACGTTAAATTTGTATTATTTGATTATGTTTTATTTTTAGTATTTTATTACGTTTTATTTTAGTATTTTAAAATTGTATTTTATTATGTTTTATGTTTATTATTTTATTACGTTTAATTTTTATTATTTGATTATGTTTTATTTTTATTATTTTATTACTTCCTTCTACGTGACGACTTTACCGAAAGAACCAAGAAGATTCTTCGTCGTCGTTGTTGTTGTCTTGTTGTTGTTGTTGTTTGTTGTTGTTGTTGTCGTNGTTGTTGTTGTCGTTGTTGCGTTGTTGTTGTTGTTGTTGTTGTTGTTGTCGTTGTTGTCGTCGTTGCGTCGTTGTTGTTGTTGTTGTCGTTGTCGTCGTTGTTGTTGTCTTGTCGTTGTTGTTGTTATTGTCGTTGTTGCGTCGTTGTTGTTGTCGTTGTTGTTGTAATGTCGTTGTTGTTGTTGTCGTCGTCATTGTTGTTGTCGTTGTTGTTGTCGTTGTTGTTGTTGTCATCGTAGTTGTTGTTGTCGTCGTCGTTGTTGTTGTTGTCGGTTGCGTTGTCGTCGTTGTTGTTGTCGTTGTTGTTGTTGTCGTCGTTGTCGTCGTTGTTGTCGTTGTTGTTGTTGTCATTGTTGTTGTTGTTGTCGTCGTCGTTGTTGTTGTCGTTGTTGTTGTCGTCGTCGTTGTTGTTGTTGTCGTTGTTGTTGTTGTTCGTTGTCGTCGTTGTTGTTGTCGTCGTTGTTGTTGTTGTGGTTGTTGTGTCGTCGTTGTTGTTGTTGTCGTTGTTGTCGTCGTTGTTGTTCGTTGTCGTCGTCGTTGTTGTCGTTGTTCGTTGTCGTTGTTGTCGTCGTTGTTGTCGTCGTTGTTGTCGTTGTCGTCGTCGTTGTTGTTGTTGTTGTCGTTGTTGTTGTCGTTGTCGTCGTTGTTGTTGTTGTTGTCGTCGTCGTTGTTGTTTTTGTCGTTGTTGTTGTCGTTGTCGTCGTTGTTGTCGTTGTCGTTGTTGTCGTTGTCGTCGTTGTTGTCGTTGTTGTTGTTGTCGTCGTTGTTGTTGTCGTTGTTGTTGTCGTTGTGTTGTTGTCGTCGTTGTTGTTGTCGTTGTTGTCGTTGTCGTCGTGTTGTCGTTGTTGTTGTCGTCGTTGTTGTTGTTGTTGTCGTCGTTGTCGTTGTTNTGTTTGNTTGTTGTCGTTGTCGTCGTTGTTGTCGTTGTTGTTGTTGTTGTCGTTGTTGTTGTCGTTGTCGTCGTTGTTGTTGTTGTTGTTGTTGTCGTTGTTGTTG
>WFAB01002012.1:0-62500 GCA_018977245.1 Lethenteron camtschaticum
ATGGGGGAGATGGGGGGAGATGGGGGGAGATGGGGAAGAGGATGGGGAAGAGAGAGGGGGAGATGGGGGAGATGGGGGGAGATGGGGGGGAAGAGAGATGGGGGAGAGAGATGGGGGGAGATGGGGAGATGGGGAGGAGATGGGGAGAAGATGGGGGAGATGGGGGAGGAGATGGGGGAGAGATGGGGAGAATGGGGGGAGATGGAGGGGAGATGGGGGGAGATGGGGGGGGGAAGAGAGATGGGGGAGAGATGGGGGGGAGATGGGGGGAGATGGGGGGAGAGATGGGGGAGATGGGGGGGAGATGGATGGGGGGGAAGAGAGATGGGGGGAGATGGGGGGAGATGGGGGAAGAGAGATGGAGATGGGGAGATGGGAGAGAGAGATGGGGGGAGATGGGGGAGGGGGGAGAGAGATGGGGAGAGATGGGGAGATGGGGGAGATGGGAGAGATGGGGGAGAGAGATGAGATGGGGGAGATGGGACAGAGAGATGGGGGAGAGATGGGGGGGGAGAGGGGGAGATGGGGAGAGAGAGGAGAGGGAGAGGGGAGAGAGATGGGGAGAGAGTGGGCGGGAGTGAGGAGAGAGTGGCGAGAGGTGAGCGAGAGAGTGGCGAGAGAGAGCGAGAGAGTGAGCGAGAGAGTGAGCGAGAGAGTGAGCGAGAGAGTGAGCGAGAGAGATGGGGGAGAGAGATGGGGAGAGAGATTTTTTGGCAGTGGGGGGGGGGAGTGGTGAGTCAGCTGGAATAGCGCAGCAAGGTGGTGCACTGCTCACTCACTGTGGAGGTCACGTGGCTTGGAAAGGAAGATCCGAGTGGATGGTGGCCTTCACTCAGAGTCGGAGACACTTGAGAGAGGGGGGGGGGGGCTGGGAGGGGGTACAGGGTCGGGAGATTTGATTTTGCAAGAGTTGAGTGGGTAGCCACTATGATTTCAGCGGAACGTCATCATCACTATATCATCATCATCATCATATCATCATCATCACAATCATCATCACCACAATCATCATCATCACCACCACATCATCATAAACGTATCATCATCATTGCCATATCATCACCAAATCATCACCACATCATCACCATCATCATCACCATCATCACCATCATCATCACCATAATCATCACCATCATCACCACCATCATCATCACCATCATCATCACCATCCATCACCATCATCACCATCATCATCACCATAATCATCACCATCATCACACCATCATAATCACCATCATCATCACCATCATCATCATCACCACACCATCATCATCACCACATCATCATATCATCATCATATCCTCATTATCATCACCATATCATAATCATAACCATATCACCATCACAGCATCACCACCATCACACAGCATCACCATCATCATCATCATCACCATCATCACCATCATCACAACATCACCACCATCACCACATCACCACCATACCGTGAATTATCCCCGCAGCCGCACCACCAGTCATCTCTCCGTTATGACTACCCCACCTCACCCCATCATATCCCCATCATTACCAAATTACTTTCATCATAACCATCATCATCATCATCGCCATCGCCATGGTCATCGCCGCTGGGCCTGATGCCCAGAGAACGCCGTTTCTCTTCGTCCAGAGCGACATGCTCTTAATTCGATTAAACGGGACCTGGAATCTCCCTCCCATTCGCCCTCACCCCCTCCCTCCCCACTCGCCCCCCCCTCACCCCTCCTCCCTCCCTCCCTCCCCCACTCACCACCACCACCACCCCACCCCTCCCCTCCCTCCCCTCCATCCCCACTAATGACCCTATTTGACTGCCATTCTATAATTCGTCGCTACCACACACACACAGACACACACACACACACTCACACAGACACCACACACAGACAGTCTCAGATATTCTCACACACACAGACACTCTCACACACACAGACACACACAGACATACACACAGACACACAGACACTCTCACCACACAGACACACAGACATCACACAGACACTACACACACACAGCACACAGACAACACAAGACACTCTCACACACACACAGACACACACACAACACCACTTCACACACACAGACACTCTCACACACTCACACACAGACACACACACATTTACACACTCACGCACAGACACAGACAGACACACACACAGACACACACACACACAGACTCACACACACTCTCACACACACACACAGACACACACACAGACACACAGACAGACACACAGACACACTCACACACCACATCACATCACCGCAATTGTCAACTTTGCAAACGACGCCACGAAAGCAAAAAGACGCAGCCCAGCAACTTTGTAATTAATTTTGTAATTAATTTCCAAAGGCGACTTCGCGATGAGCCGATGGGTTTCGCTCGCAAAGGGCTCGTGGCATGATGGACGAGGCGACTTGATGACCCGGACGAGAGAGACACGTGAGTGGGTGGTGAGGGTGAGTGGTGAGGGCGGGTGGTGGTGAGGGTTGGTGAGCGAGTGGGCGAGTGGGTGAACGGTTGAGTGAGCGGGTGAGTGGGTGTGTGAGCGGGTGAGTGGGGGTGGGTGAGTGGGTGTGTGAGCGGGTGAGTGAGTGGGTGGGTGAGTGAGTGGGTGGGTGAGTGAGCGGGTGAGTGGGTGAGTGAGCGGATGGGTGGGTGAGTGAGTGGGTGAGTGATGGGGTTTGCTCGCAAAGGGCTCGTGGCGTGATGGACGAGGCGACTTGATGACCCGGACGAGAGAAACCAGCAGCAGCAGAACACGTGGGTGAGTGGTGAGGGCGGGTGGGTGGTGGTTGGTGGCGAGCGAGTGCGCGGCGAGCGCGATGGGTGAACGGTGAGTGAGCGAGCGAGTGAGTGGTGTGAGTGAGTGAGTGGTGAGTGAGTGGGTGAGCGGGTGAGTGGCTGAGCGAGTGGGTGGGTGAGTGGGTGGGTGAGTGGGTGAGTGAGTGGGTGAGTGGGTGAGCGAGTGGGTGAGTGAGTGAGCGGGTGAGTGAGTGGGTGAGTGAGCGGGTGAATGGGTGAACGGTTGAGTGAGTGGGTGAGTGAGTGGGTGAGTGGGTGGGTGAGTGAGTGAGCGAGCGAGTGAGCAGGTGAGTGAGTGGGTGAGTGAGGGGGTGAGTGAGTGGATGGGTGAGTGAGTGGGTGAGTGAGTGGGTGAGCGGGTGCGTGGGTGAGTGAGTGAGCGAGTGAGTGAGCGGGTGAGTGGGTTAGCGAGCGGGTGAGTGGGTGAGCGGGTGAGCAAGCGGGTGAGTGGGTGAGCGGGTGAGCGAGCGGGTGGGTGAGTGAGCGAGTGAGTGCACTACCACCACTACCATGGGGGAGAGGGGGGGGCAGAGTGGCGGTCATCCGATCTCGCCCCGGGGCATCTCCCCCCTAGGTCGACTCAGCCTCAAACGAGTAACCTGACGCAGTTCTGTGTAGTCAAACATCGCCACTGGGGAGACAAAGGCGGCCGGGCGTGGTGCTGGCCACCCACCCCCCCTCGTGGCCACAGTGCCGGTAGCCTTCACAGGTGCTGCTGCTACTCGCTAACAGCACTTGCCCCTGCAGCGTGTGAAGGCTACACGGGGGAGCTTTGTCTTTGGTGAATTGTTTGTGTGGCGGACGAGATCCCGCGTCGTCTCCCCCCACCACTCCCCCACCACTCCCCCCACCACTCCCCCCCCCACCACTCCCCCCCACCGATGCCACGCGCTGACCACGAGACAGAACCGCAGAAAACAGAGCCCCCCCCACCACCGTCCCCTTCCCCCCCACCACCGTCCCCCCCACCAACATCCCCCCACCACCGTCCCCCCCCCACCACCATCTCCATCGCTCCCACCACCATCCCTATCCCTCCCCCACCACCACCACCATCCCCCCCACCATCCCCATCCCCCCACCAACATCCCCATCCCCCCCACCAACATCCCCATCCCCCCCCCCCACCAACATCCCCATCCCCCCCACCAACATCCCCACCCCCCCCCCACCAACATCCCCATCCCCCCCCACACCATCCCCATCCCCCCCCCCCACCAACATCCCATCCCCCCACCACCATCCCCATCCCCCAAACCATCACCCCCCCCACCATCACCCCCCCACCATCACCCCCACCATCCTCCCCCACCCCCACCATCCCCCCCCACCATCACCCCCCCCACACCCACTGAGTGGGTCAGTGGGTGGATGAGTGAATGAGTGAGTGGCTGAGTGGATGAGTGGATGAGTGAGTGACTGAGTGGATGATTGAATGAGTGAGTGGCTGAGTGGATGAGTGAGTGGATGAGTGGATGAGTGAGTGGATGAGTGGATGATTGAATGAATGAGTGCGTGAGTGCTTGATTGGATGAGTGAGTGACTGAGTGATGAGTGAGTGGATGAGTGGATGATTGGATGAGTGAGTGACTGAGTGGATGAGTGAGTGGATGAGTGAGTGGCTGAGTGGATGATTGGAAGAGTGAGTGGCTGAGTGGATGAGTGAGTGGCTGAGTGGATGATTGGAAGAGTGAGTGGCTGAGTGTATGAGTGAGTGGATGAGTGGATGATTGGAAGAGTGAGTGGCTGAGTGTATGATTGGATTAGTGAGTGGCTGAGTGGATGAGTGAGTGGCTGAGTGAGTGAGTGACTGAGTGGATGAGTGAGTGGCTGAGTGGCTGAGTGGATGAGTGAGTGACTGAGTGTATGATTCGATGAGTGAGTGACTGAGTGGATGAGTGAGTGACTGAGTGTATGATTCGATGAGTGAGTGACTGAGTGGATGAGTGAGTGGCTGAGTGGATGATTGGATGAGTGAGTGACTGAGTGGATGAGTGAGTGACTGAGCGGATTATTGGATGGGTGAGTGGCTGAGTGGATGAGTGGATGGGTGAGTGGCTGAGTGGATGAGTGAGTGGATGAGTGGATGATTGGATAAGTGAGTGGCTGAGTGGATGAGTGAGTGGATGATTGGATGGGTGAGTGGGTGCGTGCCAACACAGCATCCACAGCCAGAGATCATGTTGCGAGTTGGAGCGGCGTTCGTGCGAGGCTGCTGCTGCTGCTGCGGTCGAGACGAACCACAGAGTGGGGCAGCCAAAGGCAGGGCCGGCTGGAGGTGAATGGTAGGGAGGGTTCTGTGCGCGTGTGCGCGTGTTGAACTTGTTTGGCACGAAAACATGAGTTGTGAAGAAGAGAGTTGCTGTTGTTACAACAACAACAATCTGTGGACGCGAACCAAGCGGTCCCCTCCCTNCCCCCATTCCCCTCCCTCCCATCCCCCCACCCTCTCTGTGTGAGTCTGTGGGTCTCTGTGTGAGTCTATGGGTCTCTGTGTGAGTCTATGTGTCTCTGTGTGAGTCTATGGGTCTCTGTGTGAGTCTGTGGGTCTCTGTGTGAGTCTATGGGTATCTGTTGAGTCTATTTCTGTGTGAGTCTATGGGTCTCTGTGTGAGTCTATGGGTCTCTGTGTGAGTCTATGGGTCTCTGTGTGAGTCTATGGGTCTCTGTGTGAGTCTATGGGTCTCTGTGTGAGTCTATGGGTCTCTGTGTGGATGGTTCTGAGTCTATGGGTCCTCTGTGTGAGTCTATGGTCTCTGTGTGAGTCTATATTTATCTATCTGAGTCTATGGGTCTCTGTGTGAGTCTATGGGTCTCTGTGAGTCTTCAGTTATCTGTGCGAGTATATGGGTCTCTATGCGAGTCCATGGGTCACGTGGTCCACCTCGAGGAGCACGTGACACGGGCAGCACATTGCAGGCGATCGGCAGCGAAGCACAAGCCGAGTCTGCTGGAGTTCGTCGTCGTAATAATAATATAGAAAGTTTATTGTTATCAGTTTAAATCACATTTTACATCACCGTTGCGGCGTTTAAAAAGCACATCGCGTTTAAAAAGCACATCACGTTTAGTATTACGGCAGAACTGTTGCGCCAAGGCAAGTTGGTTATCAACCTCATTGTGTGGCTGCGAATCTGGAATTAAGTCTGAACCGAGGCCAGGGGACTCGTCGACTTTAGGAACTTTCAGAGATACGAACGAACCCGGTCCGTGTGTCGAGTTGCAGCTGTTCGGACCGAAAGTCCGTAAGTTGAACAGTCGCGCAAATGAATGGCGGTGGTGGCACCTACATCTGCAGAACGTGAAGAACCAGTGGCATCTACATCTGCAGAACGTGAAGAACCAGTGGCATCTACAGAACGTGAAGAACCAGTGGCATCTACATCTGCAGAACGTGAAGAATCAGTGGCATGTACATCTACAGAACGTGAAGAACCAGTGGCACCTACATCTACAGAACGTGAAGAACCAGTGGCATCTACATCTGCAGAACGTGAAGAACCAGTGGCATCTACAGAACGTGAAGAACCAGTGGCATCTACATCTGCAGAACGTGAAGAACCAGTGGCATCTACATCTGCAGAACGTGAAGAACCAGTGGCATCTACATCTGCAGAACGTGAAGAATCAGTGGCATCTACATCTACTGGACGTGAAGAATCAGTGGTATCTACATCTACAGGAGATTATACAACTCTTAAAGCTGTTCCCGTGTTTAGTGTACACACCGCACAACGCGCGTGGAATCGACAGGAGGCAAGTTGGATTCACGAACACATCTCGACTTACTTTCAAACTTGTTCGTAAGTCGAGGCGTCCCTGGACACACATCTCCCCTTGCCTGACCCAACACGTAAATACTTACCCCGAGCTCTCATACTCTGATGGTGCATTGTCTTTGAGTTGTGCGCCTTTTGGCGTCATTTGGTCCAACCCATGTGAGACTAGGCTCTAAGGAAAGCTGTCTCGGGTGTGGACCAATCAACTTCAAGGAGTGCATACATTATCAGAGTTATGTTTTTTGTTTGCATTATGACTGCAGGTATTGTGGTCTATGCAAACATGACTCCTTGTAAAAAAGGTGTCAGTTTTGTTGCCAGATAAAGGGTAAAAAACAATTACTAACTCTTCTTGGTTCTTTCTAAATCACGTAGAAGGAAATAATAAAATAATAAAAATAAAACATAATAAAATTCATAATAGTAGAATAATTTTATTGTTTTATTTTATATTCTCTACGTTTTACCGAAAAACCAAGAAGATAGAGTCAGAAAGCTTTAAATCGAAATAAAATTTTATTAAAAATTATAAAAAAAAACCATCTTCTTAATTTTATTGAAATTATCTGTTAATTTTTATTAAAGCTTTCGTGACTGCAGGGATTCATATTATTGGTTCTTTCGGTAAAGTCACGTAGAAGGGAAATAATAAAATAAATAAATAAAACATAATAATTCATAAGTGAGAATAATTTTATNGTTTTATTTTCATTATTTATTATTTCCCTTCTACGTGACTTTACCGAAAGAACCTAAAATAAAACATAATAAAATCATTCATAATGAGAATTATTTTATGAAGTTTTATTTTTATTATTTTATAATTTCCCTTCTACGTGATGACTTTACCGAAAGAACCAAGAAGAGGAATCCCTGCAGTCACGAAAGCTTTACATCAAATTTGACTCAACACGGTTCTGAGAAGTAAACGTTCGGAAAAACAAAAATAAACATCAACATTTTAATAACCGATTTGCCCATTTGTCGCGAGCTACTTCTCCCCCCGCTCGCCAAAGTAACTTGCTAAGCGAATCAAAACGAAAGGATTTTTTTTCTTATAAAATATAAAACGGAAGGCACCTTTCTGCAATGCATGATGGGAGTTTCTTCGCGTTCACGGAAACCCCAAACATTGTCCACGACCGACCCATCGTTGTCCCAGCGTCACCCGTACGGACTTACCGACGATTCTATGGCGGTTATTTGCATCTTGGCACAAATCGTCACACGTTGATAATTCACCGACGGCTCTCCACACTGACACTCACTCAACGTGCGCTATCATTTCATTAATCATCCCCATCCCAGGATTCCGCATACCCCCCCCCTATACAGTGTTGGTGTACGGTGTATTTTTCTGCAATATTTTGCTGTCTTTTATTGGATTTTCTGTTTGCACTCGGTCACATATTCACTTTAAGATGGCTTTTCTGTTCATGTTTTTGTTTTTTGTTTGTTGCGGTTGCACCCGATTCAAGAGCCGAATGGCTCACAGAGCTATACCTAATACATGAACTTGAACTATAGGTCCCCATACCCCCCCCCCCCATGGGTCCCATANCCCCCCCCCCTCACCTCACTCGGGGTTGAGAACTCACCGCAAAATATAAAAATGCACCGCAAAATATAAAAATGCACCGCACAATAGAAAAATCCCCCCCCTCTCGACCCTTTGGCAACGCCAACGAGCGCCAAATCCCAACGACGCGCCAGGCTGGGTGCACGGCGAGGCCGCCACGCGAACCGTCGGCCGAGGAGGAGGCGGAGGCGGTCACGGCGACGGGTTGTTAGTGGTTTTGGGGTATTTTTTCAACTTTTAATGGTTTTGCGGTATTTTTTCAGTTTTTTATTTTTGTTTTTTTCGTTTATTTCGNGTTTTTTTTGTTTTTTTGGTATTTTTCGGAGGGCGCGCCGGCCGTGCCCCCCGATCGCCCTCGATCCGTGGAGCCGGACAAAAACACGCCCGCCGGAATTCCAGACCGAGGAACTCCGGCGGGGCAGATCGGCAATAATCGTCGCTCCGAACGCTCCGTTCTCCCGGATCGGTTCGCGAATAATCGTCGAGAAGGGGGGGCGGCGGGGGGCATTTTGCCTCCGCGGAGCGCCGACAAGAGGCGGACGGGGGGATGGCACGTGGGGGGGGGGGGGGAATTAAAACGCGTCACGAGCGATACAGGGAGACGAGGAATGGCGACCGGTAAAAAACGACACGCGGGTGACATTGACGACGCCGATGTTACGGATGTTGGTTGGTGGTCCCGAGAAAAATGTCGACGCAACAAAAGCGAGCGGAACATTCACCTCCTTCACGTCATCATCACCACCACCACCTCGTCGTCGTCGTCATGTGGGTTGAGTGGTGTGGGTGATGTTGGTGGGTAGGGTGGGGTGGTGGGGTGGGTAGGGTGGTGGGTGGGTTGAGTGGTGTGGGTGGGGTGTGTAGGTGGGTGGGTGGTGTGGGTAGGGTGGGTAGGGTGTGTGGTGTGGTGGGGTGGTGGGTAGGGTGGTGGGTAGGGTGTGTGGTGTGGGTGGTGGGGTAGGGTGTGTGGTGTGGTAGGGTGGTGGGTGTGTGGTGTGGGTGGGGTGGTGGGTAGGGTGTGTGGTGTGGGTGGGGTGGGTGATGTGGGTGGGGTAGTAGCAGGCGTCAGGGTCGGGATCGAACCACGACCTCCTGTGTACCAGGCGAGGCCGTTAACATCTCCTAGCCACCGCGGCGCCCCAGGCCTCTGAGTCGAACCTAGGCCCCTTCGTGCTGACGAGGTCACGGGAGAATCGCCACCTCGCAAACCCGACCCGCCACTCAAGTTTGACTGCTGGTGGCACATCGCCCCCTGCCGCACGCTGCGGGTACTGCACAGCGATGGCGGGTGGGGTGCTGGTGGTGGTAGGTGCTGGTGGTGCTGATGCTAGCGGCGGCGGCGTTGATGGCCGTGCTGTTGGTGGCAGTGTTGATGGCTGTGTTGATGGCCGTGCTGTTGGTGGCAGTGTTGATGGCTGTGTTGATGGCCGTGCTGTTGGTGGCCGTGCTGGTGGCGCTGATGGCGCCGATGGTAGCGGCGGCGGCGCTGACGGCGTTGGCAGCTCCGGCGGCGTCTTGTCCGCGTCACACGGCGGAGTTGTCGGGAACCTGCGCACGCTCGCGTACTCCGTGCTGCTGGGGGTGCCGTGCACCACTCCGACTCCGCCTCCTCCCGGGCGCACTCCAGCTCCGAGTAGATCACTGCAGACTGTGGGGGGCAGAGGAGGTGGGGGGGAGGGGGGGGGAGAGGGGGGGGCATCCACCCCCCACCACAGAAGAGGCAACGGTTTAAACAGACGCGGCGGGAGCGACGGGGCGGGTGACGGGGTCGTCGTCGGTCGGACGTCGCCAACTGCAGGAACGCAGAGCTTGGGCAATCGCTGGTGGGTGGGCCACCACACCCCCCACCACCCCCCCCACCACCCCCACCCACCAACCCCGCTCCACCCCACCCACCTCCACCCACCACCCCGTCCACCCCCACCCCCACCCCCGCCGCGTCTCCGTCAGTAAGGCCGCATGTCGCACGGGCTGGAAGGGGACTCGGGACCCAGCGTCGACGCCGGTTTTTGTGTTTTCGTGTTTTTTGTGTTTTAGTGTTTTAGTGTTGTGTGTCTGTGTGTTTGTGTGTTTGTGTGTCTGTGTGTCTGTGTGTTTTTGTGTCTGTTTGTGTGTTTGTGCGTAGGCAGGTTGAGGACTGAAGGGGGCCTGGCACAGCGGTCTTGTTTGCTAGCGAGCGAGTTAATTAGTGGGCGGGCGAGTGCATTGGTGGGCGAGTTGGTGGGTGGGTGAGTTGGTGGTGAGTGAATTGGTGGGTGGGTGAGTGCATTGGTGAGCGAGTGAATTGGTGAGTGAATTGGTCGGCTGGTTAATTGGTAGGTGGGCGAGTGAATTGGTGGGTGAATTGGAAATTATTCAGTGAATGAGTGAGGAGCGTACGAGAGCAAGCGAGCGTGCGAGTACAATCAATTGAGCAGCAAACCGCGTTGCTGCTGCTGCTGGGCTAGGCTGGAGGGGCAGGCTAGGCTAGGACAGGCCAGGCAGCAAGCTAGACTAGGCCGCAGGCTAGGCCAGGCCGCAGGCTAGACTAGGCTAGGCCGGGCAGTGGGCTAGGCTAGGCCGCAGGCTAGGCTAGGCCACAGGCTAGGCTAGGTCAGGCCGCAGGCTAGGCTAGGCCGCAGGCTAGGCTAGGCCGGGGCGCAGGCTAGGCTAGGCCGTGCGGTCAGCTACGCTAGGCCGGAGGGGCTACCCACACGCGTGGCTGCGTGGGCCGCGTTACCCGCGGCACGTCCGGCAACGCCGCGTGCCGCCGCAGCTTTTGCGAAGCGCCGCCCCCCCCCGGCCTGAGAGCTCCACGTCGTCTCCCGAAGCCTCGGGACCCGAGGGGAGGAACCACGCGGGGTTTGTGGCCCAGTCCAATAAGTCACGGCGGGAGGCGTCACAAGCGCGGGGGAGATGTCACACGGGCGAGGGTTGCCAGAGTCGTCGGAGGCAGGGAGGGCGAGCCGTTGCGCTTGGACGCTTCCTCGCTCGTCGACTCGATGGGCGACGAGGTCACGGGGCGTCGTCGACGACGAGGAGGAGAGGGGAGGGAGGAGGAGAGACAGAGAGGAGGGCGGGCGGCGAAGAGAACCCAAGAAAGCGCGCGATGCCGGTGACGCGGGTCGCTCCGCGCGCAGCAAATGGACGCAGAGACATGGAGAGAGACACCAGGGGACACGAGAGATACAACGGCCTTGAGTGTTTTATTAGTGTCCGAGGGGTGCACAGCAGCACACAAGGCGTGACGGGGAGGGGGGGGCACGACATGGGGGCTGGGTGGGCCAGGGTACACTTCCCCATCACTAACGGGCAAACCAGGGCACGATGAACAGCTGACATGAGCTTATAACCCAGTCACCGGCACAGCGACGGACTCACCAGGGATAACGACTCACCACTGACACACACACAGAGAACAGCTCACCACTGACACACACAGAGATCAGCTGGCGCACAGAGAAAACAGCTCACCACTGGGCACAGAAAGTTGCTCGCCACTGCCAACCCAGCCAAAAGTGGACTGACTCCACATCTCATCCTGGTGCTGGTGCACCCACACACACACAAAGATCCCCCATGTGGCCGTGACAGACTGGGCAAGTGCTGTGAGCGAGCGCCTACGAAGGGTGGGCGCCATGCCCAGCCGCCTTTGTCTCCCTCGAGGATGATGTAGACACACTGCACCGGTAAAGTCACGCCTACGTGACTTTACCGAAAGAACCAAGATGAAGAATCCCTGCAGTCACGAAAGCTTTAAATCGAAATTTAACCGCCTCTACGGGGAGGGATTCCACACAACTTTGAGATCATTCAACAAGCTCCGGGATAAGAAGGCTCAGCTAATCGAGTCTCTCACCTTTCTGAAGAGATGCCGCCACTCTAAGGTACTCCTTTGTCAAGGCGCTCTTCCCCCTCCAACCCAGCTTAAATATACGCTGCCAAGCCTGGTGGTGTTCATTCAGACGCCGTCTTTCCGAAAGACCTGTTCTTCACCTGAGGACGGCTGCTTGCGTTGTGGCCAAAACGTCGTGAGAATTATTTTATTATGTTTCATTTTTATTATTTTATTATTTCCCTTCTACGTGACTTTACCGAAAGAACCAAGAAGATGAATCCCTGCAGTCACGAAAGCTTTAAATGGAAATTTACACTGCATCTGGTTACTAATTTAAGGCTAAGTAGACCTAGGGGTGGCCAAAGACCGGATACAAAAAATCGTCACGGGTGGCTGGTGGCCGTGAGCAGAAATCAAACTCGGTTCGCAGAGCAGTGTGGCGCTAACCACTGTGCCACCGCTCCCCACCACCAACTAGCGGGGCAGGCGGCGGCTACATTTGGCGCAAAAACAATAAGTTCAACATACATTGGAACCTCCTTTGACAGTAACAAAATATGAGCATTGGTTTTTTACCCTTTCATCTGGCAACCGCAGGTATTGTGGTCTATGCAAACATGACTCCTTGTAAAAAAAGCGGTGTCAGTTTTGTTGCCAGATAGAAGGGTAAATTTTTTTTTATCAAGTTCAACATACTATGAGACCTCCTTTACCAGTGGCAAAATATAGTAGTAGGTTTTTACCCTTTCAACTGGTACTAAAAACTGACACCTTTATACAAGGCATCATGTTTGCAATAACCACAACACAAGCAGTAAAATTGCAAAATATAGTAATAGGTTTTTACCCTTTAACTGGTACTAAAAACTGACACCTTTATACAAGGCATCATGTTTGCAATAACCACAACACAAGCAGTCAAAATGCAAACAAAAAGAAACAACTCTGATGATGATGATAATGTTATGCACTGTCCTTGAAGTTGATTAAAACTCTGAAGTTATTAACAAAGGACAGTGAATCATTTCAGAGTTGTTTCTTTTTGTTTGCCTTGTGTTGTGGTTATTGCAAACATGATGCCTTTATAAAAGGTGTAAATGTTTGTACCAGTTGAAAGGGTAAACCTATTACATAATCTTCTTGGTTCTTTCGGTAAAGTCACGTAGAAGGGAAGTAATAAAATAATAAAATAAAATAATTTTTATTATTTTTTTATTATGTTTTATTTTTATTATTTTATTACTTCCCTTCTACGTGACTTTACCGAAAGAACCAAGAAGATGAATCCCTGCAGTCACGAAAGCTTTAAATCGAAATCTATCACTATAAGTTCAACATACTTACTTTGAGAGCTCACACAGACAAACCAACAACCCCCAAGAAGCCCCACACACACAAACCCAACAGCGACAACGCGCCCGTAACAGCACGGGATGTACAGCATGCAGGTTTGTACGTGTCCATGTGCACGAAGGTTTTTTTTTAAACAATCGGTGGCTAAAGCTCAACAGTTGAGAAGCTGAAAATTTAAACAATAAGGGATGTAGAAGCTGGGACAACGAGTTGATTCATCAACAGGAGGGGGGGGTTGTCGATTGACTGCTGGTACCTGTGGTCAATACAGGGAGTCGTCTACTTAGGAACATTTGACTTTACAAACTTTCAGAGGTATGTACAAAACCCGGGTCGTATGTCCAGTTGCAGCTGTTCAGACCGTAAGTTCAACCACCGCCCAATAGATGGCGGTGGTGGCATCTACATCTGCAGAATGTGAAGAACCAGTGGCATCTACATCTACAGAACGTGAAGAACCAGTGACATCTACATCTGCAGAACGTGAAGAACCAGTGGCATCTACATCTAGAGAACATGAAAAACCAGTGGCATCGACATCTGCAGAACGTGAAAAACCAGTGGCATCTACATCTGCAGAACGTGAAGAATCAGTGGCATCTACATCTACAGAACGTGAAGAAGTAGTGGCATCTACATCTGCAGGACGTGAAGAACCAGTGGCATCTACATCTGCAGAATATTAAGAACCAGTGGCATCTACATCTGCAGAACGTGAAAAACCAGTGGCATCTACATCTGCAGAACGTGAAGAATCAGTGGCATCTACATCTGCAGAACGTGAAAAACCAGTGGCATCTACATCTGCAGAACGTGAAGAATCAGTGGCATCTACATCTACAGAACGTGAAGAAGTAGTGGCATCTACATCTGCAGAATATTAAGAACCAGTGGCATCTACATCTGCAGAACGTGAAAAACCAGTGGCATCTACATCTGCAGAACGTGAAGAATCAGTGGCATCTACATCTACAGAACGTGAAGAACCAGTGGCATCTACATCTGCAGAATATTAAAAACCAGTGGCATCTACATCTGCAGAACGTGAAGAACCAGTGGCATCTACATCTACAGAACGTGAAGAACCAGTGGCATCTACATCTACAGAACGTGAAGAACCAGTGGCATCTACATCTACAGAACGTGAAGAACCAGTGGCATCTACATCTACAGAACGTGAAGAACCAGTGGCATCTACATCTGCAGAATATTAAGAACCAGTGGCATCTACATCTGCAGAACGTGAAGAACCAGTGGCATCTACATCTGCAGAACGTGAAGAACCAGTGGCATCTACATCTGCAGAACGTGAAGAACCAGTGGCATCTACATCTGCAGAACGTGAAGAACCAGTGGCATCTACATCTGCAGAACGTGAAGATTCAGTGGCATCTACATCTGCAAAACGTGAAGAATCAGTGGTATCTACATCTAGAGAACACGAAGAACCAGTGGCATCTACATCTGCAGGACGTGAAGAACCAGTGGTATCTACATCTGAAGAACCAATGGCATCTACATCTGCAGAACGTGAGGAACCAGTGGCATCTACATCTGCAGAACATGAAGAATCAATGGCATCTACATCTGCAGAAAGTGAAGAACCAGTGGCAACTACATCTGAAGAACCAGTGACATCTACATCTGCAGAACATAAAGAACCAGTGGCATCTACATCTGCAGAACGTGAAGAATCAGTGGCATCTACATCCACAGGACGTGAAGAACCAATGGCATCTACATCTGCAGAACGTGAAGAACCAGTGGCATCTACATCTGCAGAACGTGAAGAACCAGTGGCATCTACATCTAGAAACGAAGAACCAGTGGCATCTACATCTGCAGAACGTGAAGAAGCAGTGGCATCTACATCTAGAGAACGTGAACAACCAGTGGCATCTACATCTACAGAACGTGAAGAACCAGTGGCATCTACATCTGCAGAACGTGAAGAACCAGTGGCATCTACATCTAGAGAACGAAGAACCAGTGGCATCTACATCTGCAGAACATGAAGAACCAGTGGCATCTACATCTACAGAACGTGAAGAACCAGTGGCATCTACATCTGCAGATAATAAAGAACCAATGGCATCTACATCTGCAGGACGTGAAGAACCAGTGGCATCTACCCCAACTGGCTCGTGAGCAGAGTGAGTCCCTGTCACTCGCCAATTCCTGCCTCGCCAAGGCAGAGAAAGCACCACCTCACCGGGCCCCCCACCCACCACAAAATCCCCCCCCCCCCCACCCCTCGTTCGGCGTACAGCGGTTTCGCTCGCGACAGCCGCGAGGTTGAAATGTACAAAAAAGATAAAAAAGCGACGGATTTGAAGACTTGATTCTCGAATCCAAACCCTCGACACTACCCAACTCGCTCGCTCACTCGCCCCGCCGATTCCACCGTGAGTCGATCACGGGGTGGAGGGAGGGGGCGAGAAGCGCGCGGTACATTCACTACTGCAGCTACGCGTTTAAAAATACAAGTCATGATCGCACATCTAACCGGAANCCCCCCCCCCCCCCCGCGACCCGCTCTCTCTCCGGATTACAGTTTACCGATTCGCGCCAAAAACGTTTATTGCCTAACGAGTCGATTCGCTTGAAATGCGACTTCCTTTTTACCGATTCGGCAACCGGGTACCCGATACCCGTACCCTACCCGATACCCGGCCAGGTACGGGTACGGGTAGCCGTTTGCGACCCTGGTGTGGCCGGGTACGGGTAGGCCGTGAGTCACTGGTGAGTAACCGTTTGTCACTCATTTCGGGTAGGGTACGGGTAGGGGTAGGGAACGGGTACCGTACCCGTACCCAGCCGGGTACGGGTAGGGTACCAACACCCCACCCCCCCCGAATCATTTCAGCCGTCGCTTCAACCAAGGAGCCGTAGCCACTACGGGGGGGAGGGGAGGGGGGTGCTACATTTGCTACTATATAAAGCAACGTAAAAAAGGTAGTGTATAGAAGATAAAAAAAGAAATCCACCTCTTCTCAAATCCAATCGAGCCTCAAGTGACCAGACGGCCCCCGACCAATCACGCGCTCTCGCTCGCGTCCCACAAGNCCCCCCCCCACCCTCCCAGCGCTAGCGAGTAGCCCACCAAGACGGCGCTACCGCTACCACCGCCGCTGCTGCTACCACACGGCGTTGTGGACGAGACGGGGCGACCGGCAGCGCTCAGGCAAAGTCGACGGAACTGCGCGTCTGTGCGGGCACCATCACCGCCACCGCGCCCATCCTCGCCAGATTCACCCGGTGCGCTGGGCTCGCCGGGCTCACCGGGCCCCCCCCGCCCCCACCCCGAGGCCCGAGCCCCCCCCCCCCCCGCTACCTTGGGCTTCGGCGGCTCGGGGAGTGACCGGGCGGGAGGTCGTCCTCGGAGCCGTCGTCGTCGTAGTCGTCGTCGCGGGCGACGCTCTCGTAGGTCGGTCCGCCGCCCCCCGCCGCTCTCGCTCTCCTCCCTCACGCTGGGAAGGCCCCCGGGCCCCTCCCGCGGCCCTCCCCTCGCTCGTAGGGCGGCCCGCCCGGGCCCGACGGGCCGCCCGGCGCCGCCGAGCGGAGCGCCAGGAGGCCGTTGGAGGGCGTCGCCGAGCCGATGGAGGTGCGGGTGCTGGGCAGGTCGTGGGCCGCGCGAGTGGGCGGGCGGCTCATCGACGCNGGGGGGAGTCGTCCATCCTGCGGAGGGAGGGATGGGGGGAGGGGGGAGGGAGGCGAGGAGGGAGGTGAGGGAGGTGAGGGAGGTGAGGAGGTGAGGGAGGGAGCGGAGGAGGAGAGAGTGGAGGGCGGTCAGTGCACGAGTGGCTCAGTGGGAGGGTGGGCGAGTGGGCGAGTGGGTCAGTGGGCGAGCGAGCAGGTAAGTGAGCGGGCGGCCAGGCTAGTGGCCGGGCGAGCGAGCGGGTGAGCGGGCGGCCGGGCTAGCGAGCGAGTGAGCGTCCTCACCGGATGTCGTTGTGGTAGTCGCGGTCCCGCACCGGCTTGCCCTTGCGCTGGCGCAGCAGGTACCAGACGAGGAAGCCGATGACGGCGACGACGAGCAGCACGCCGATGACGGCGCCCGCCACCACGCCGGCGTTACTGCTCGCTGCACGCGGCACACCGACGCATTGCACACACACCAGCGTTACTGCGCTACGCACACCGACGCACCGCACACACACCAGTGTTACTGCGCTACACACACCGACACACCGCACACGCACCAGTGTTACTGCGCTACACACACCGACACACCGCACACGCACCAGTGTTACTGCGCTACACACACCGACACACCGCACACACACCAGTGTTACTGCGCTACACACACCGACACACCGCACACGCACCAGTGTTACTGCACTACACACACCGACACACCGCACACGCACCAGTGTTACTGCGCTACACACACCGACACACCGCACACGCACCAGTGTTACTGCGCTACGCACGCCATGCAGCGCACACACACCAGCGTTACTGCTCGCTACACGTGGCAACGCATCGCACAGCACACGCACCAGTGTTGCTGCGCTACACGCGACACACCGACGCACCGCACACGCACCTGCCTGGGCACCAAAATGCCCAGGCAGGTGCTTCGTTTTGGTGGGCTGATGGTAAGGCCCCACCTCTTAGTGGCACGACACACACGCACACACACGCACGCACACACGCGCACACTCGCACACTCACACTCACACACACGCACACACACACACGCGCGCACACGCATACACATCACACACACGCGCACACACACACACGCACACACGCGCGCACACACACGCGCACACACACACTCACACGCGCACACTCACACGCGCACACTCACACGCACACACACGCACACGCGCGCACACACACACGCGCGCACACATCACACACACTCAAATGCGCACACACACACGCGCACGCACACACACGCACACGCGCGCACACATCACACACACTCAAATGCGCACACACACACGCGCACGCACACACACGCACACGCGCGCACACATCACACACACACACACTCACACACTCACACACATGCACACATCACACACACACACTCACACACACACACACGCACACATCACACACACACACACACATACACGCGCACACATCACACACACACACTCACACACACACGCACACATCACACACTCACACACACACACGCGCACACATCACACACACACGCGCACACATCACACACACACACTCACACACACACACACGCGCACACACACACACACACGCACACACGCACACGCACACACACACACGNACACACACACACACACACGCGCACACATCACACACACACGCACACACACGCACACACACACACGGGCACACACACTCACACACGCACACACGGGCACACATCACACACACACGCACGCACACACACACGCACGCACACACACGCACACACACACTCACGCACACACACGCACACACACACACACACGCACACACACACACACGCACACACACACACACACGCACACAACTCACACGCACACACGCACACACACACACACACACGCACACTCACACACACACGCACGCACACGCACACACGCGCACACACACACACACGCACACACACACGCACACACGCACACACACGCACACACACGCACACACACGCACACACACACCACACACGCACGCACGCACACACTCACACGCACACGCACACACACGCACACACGCGCACACGCGCACACGCGCACACACGCACACACGCGCACACACGCACACACTCACACTCACACGCACACACACGCACACACGCACACACGCGCACACACGCACACACGCACACACGCACACACACACGCACACACACGCACGCGTAGCGAGAGGCAGACTCACGTGGAACGACGGAGAGCAGGACGACGCACGACTGCCAGCCCACGCGGTTCGTGGCGTTGCACTGGTACATCCCCGAGTGGCTCACACTCGCGTTCTTGATGGGCAGCATCCCTCCTGCTGGGAGCCAGACGGGGAGGGTCTCTGTGTGAGTCTATGGGTCTCTGTGTGAGTCTATGGGTCTCTGTGCGAGTCTATGGGTCTCTATGCGAGTCTATGGGTCTCTATGCGAGTCTGTGGGTCTCTGTGTGAGTCTATGGGTCTCTGTGTGAGTCTATGGGTCTCTGTGCGAGTCTATGGGTCTCTATGCGAGTCTATGGGTCTCTATGCGAGTCTATGGGTCTCTGTGTCTATGGGTCTGTGCGAGTCTATGGGTCTCTATGCAAGTCTATGGGTCTCTATGCTAGTCTGTGGGTCTCTATGCGAGTCTGTGGGTCTCTATGCGAGTCTATGGGTCTCTATGCGAGTCTGTGGGTCTCTAGGTGCGAGTCTGTGGGTCTCTATGCGAGTCTGTGGGTCTCTATGCGAGTCTATGGGTCTCTGTGTGAGTCTATGGGTCTCTGTGTGAGTCTATGGGTCTCTATGCGAGTCTGTGGGTCTCTATGCGAGTCTGTGGGTCTCTATGCGAGTCTGTGGGTCTCTATGCGAGTCTGTGGGTCTCTATGCGAGTCTATGGGTCTCTGTGTGAGTCTCTGTGTGAGTCTATGGGTCTCTATGCGAGTCTATGGGTCTCTGTGTGAGTCTATGGGTCTCTATGTGAGTCTATGGGTCTATGTGAGTCTATGGGTCTCTGTGTGAGTCTATGGGTCTCTGTGTGAGTCTATGGGTCTCTATGCGAGTCTATGGGTCTCTATGTGAGTCTATGGGTCTCTGTGTGAGTCTATGGTCTCTATGCGAGTCTGTGGGTCTCTACGAGTCTGTGGGTCTCTATGCGAGTCTGTGGGTCTCTATGCGAGTCTGTGGGTCTCTATGCGAGTCTGTGGGTCTCTATGCGAGTCTGTGGGTCTCTATGCGAGTCTGTGGGTCTCTATGCGAGTCTATGGGTCTCTGTGTGAGTCTATGGGTCTCTATGCGAGTCTGTGGGTCTCTATGCGAGTCTGTGGGTCTCTATGCGAGTCTGTGGGTCTCTATGCGAGTCTATGGGTCTCTGTGTGAGTCTATGGGTCTCTGTGTGAGTCTATGGTCTCTATGCGAGTCTATGGGTCTCTATGTGAGTCTATGGGTCTCTGTGTGAGTCTATGTCTCTATGAGTCTATGGGTCTCTATGCGAGTCTGTGGGTCTCTGTGTGAGTCTATGGGTCTCTGTGTGAGTCTATGGGTCTCTGTGTGAGTCTATGGGTCTCTATGCAAGTCTATGGGTCTATGCAAGTCTGTGGGTCTCTATGCGAGTCTGTGGGTCTCTGTGCGAGTCTGTGGGTCTCTGTGTGAGTCTGTGGGTCTCTATGCGAGTCTGTGGGTCTCTGTGAGAGTCTGTGGGTCTCTGTGTGAGTCTATGGGTCTCTATGCGAGTCTGTGGTTCTCTGTGTGAGTCTGTGGGTCTGTGGGTGAGTCTATGGGTCTCTATGTGAGTCTATGGGTCTCTATGCAAGTCTATGGGTCTCTGTGTGAGTATGGGTCTCTATCATCGTCGTCATCATCATCGTCGTCATCGTCACCATCATCATCATCATCATCATCATCATCCATCATCATCATCGTCATCATCATCATCATCATCGTCGTCATCGTCACCATCATCATCATCAATCATCATCGTCATCATCATCGTCACGATTCTGGCCGTGTCGGCACACACCCATCATGACCGCCGCCATCCCCCCCTCCCCGCTGGTCTTCTTCCACTGGTAGCTGATGGGCGACGTGCCCTCCCTGGACAGGCACTGCAGCGACAGATCCTTGCCAGCGCCACCGAACCGTTCACCACGCAGCTGGGCTGAGACGGCTTCACTACGCCAGGCAGAGAGGGGGGGGGGCGGTGATGGTGGTGCGGGAGAAGGTGGTTACAGAAGTGATCTTTAGTATATAATGCACGGTCATAAGTAGTACTAATCACATACCTGCATTTCCCATATCCCCTCCCTTTGATGCTGCTAATCCTGCATAATGCACGGGCATAAGTAGTACTAATCACATACCTGCATTTCCCATAAATATGCTAAATTCCTCTTGATATGCATATTCTTTTATCAAGGCGCCCTTTCCCCCCTTCCAACCCAGCTTATATATATATATGCTCCAAGCATGGTGCTGTTTCATTCAGACGCTGTCGCCTCGACAGACCTGGTTTTCACCTGAGGACGGCTGCTTGCGTTGTGGCCGAAACGTCGTGAGAATTATTTTATTATGTTTTATTTTTTTTATTTTATTACTTCCCTTCTACGTGACTTTACCGAAAGAACCAAGAAGATGATCTTTAGTAGTAGGTTTGTACCCTTTCAACTGGTACAAAACTGACACCTTTATACAAGGCATCATGTTAGCAATAACCACAACACAAGTAGTCAAAATGCAAACAAAAAGAAACAACTCTGATGATGGTAATGATATGCACTGTCCTTGAAGTTGATTGGTCCATGTGTGTGTGTACATGTGTGTACGTGTGTGTACGTGCGTGCGTGTGTGTACGTGTAGGTGCGTGCGTGTGCGTTTGTGTACGTGTGTGCGTGCGTGCGTGTGTGTACGTGTGTGTGTGTGTGTTACCCAGCACGGTGAGCTTGATGGGCACCTGCTTGATCACCATGCCGACCTTCACCTTGCACGTGTGTGTGTGTGTGTACGTGTGTGTGTACGTGTGTGTGTGCGCGTGTGTACGTGTGTGCGTGTGTGTGCGTGTGTGTGTGTGTGTATGTGTGTGCGTGTGTGTGTGTGTGTACGTGTGTGTGCGTGTGTGTGCGTGTGTGTACGTGTGTGTGTGTGCGTGTGTGTACGTGTGCGTGTGTGTACGTGTGTGTGCGTGTGTGTACGTGTGTGTGTGTACGTGTGTGTGTGCGTGTGTGTACGTGTGTGTGTGTGCGTGTGTGTGTGTACGTGTACGTGTGTGTGCGTGTGTGCGTGTGTACGTGTACGTGTGTGTGCGTGTGTGCGTGTGTACGTGTGTGTGCGTGTGTGTGCATGTACGTGTGTGTGTACGTGTGTGTGTACCTGCGTGTGTACGTGCGTGTGTACGTGTGTGTGTACNTGTGTGTGTGTACGTGTGTGTGTGTGTGTGTGTACGTGTGTGTGTGTACGTGTGCGTACGTGTACGTGTGTGTGTACGTGTGTGTGCGCGTGTGTGTGTGTACGTGTGTGTACGTGTGTGTGTACGTGTGTGTGTGCGTGTGTGTACGTGTGTGTGTGTGTGTGTGTGTGTGTGTGTGTACGTGTGTGTGTGTGTGCGTGTGTGTGCGTGTGTGTACGTTGTGTGTGTACGTGTGTGTGCGTGTGTGTACGTGTGTGTGTGTGTACGTGTGTGCGTGTGTGTGTACGTGTGTGTGTACGCGTGTGTGTGTACGTGTGTGTGTGTGCGTGTGTTACCCAGCACGGTGAGCTTGATGGGCACCTGCTTGATGACCATTCCGACCTTCACCTTGCACGTGTAGACGCCGTCGTCGCTCGCCTGCAGCGCTGCAATCTGCAGCGACGCGTCGCGCTGCGTCACGTTGCGCGCAAAGCGCACGCGGGACACGTACTCCGGGTAGATGTTCTCTGTGCCGCCCGCAAACGTGGCCACCTGGGGACAGGGGGTAGGGGACGGACAGACGACGATCTACCACCACCACCAACAACAACCCAAACACCACACCACCAACCCAACCACCACCAACACCACCAACAGCACCAACACCACCAACCACCACAACCACCCACCACCACCACCACCACCACCAACCACCAACCACCACCCACCAACCAACCACCAACGGGTATCGGGTACGGGTACGGGTACCCATTTGCGACCCTGGTGCGGCCGGGTACGGGTAAGGAATCAAAACCCGTTTGCGACCTCTGGCCTACGGGCATCTCTGCGTAGCAGCGCCTGCGTGGGATCCTAAGGGGGTCTGTGTATGCATCTGCGCACGAGCCTACGGGCGTCTCCGCGTGTGCGTTGGCTCTCTGTATCTCTCTCTCGCTCTCTCTCACACTCTCTCTCACTCTTTCACTCACTCTCTCACTCTCTCTCTCGCTCACTCTCTCTCTCTCCGCTCTCTCCCTCTCTCTCTCCCGCTCTCGCTCACGTAGTTGTTCGTAGGGGTCGCCTGCAAGAACCACTCCACGTCCAGGGCCCGGTGTCCGTCGAGGCGACTGTCCAGGTGCAGTCCAGCACCACCGTCTCCCCTGCGCTTTCTCGATCGACGAGGCCGACGTGAAGGCTTCCAGGGCGTTCGCCATGCCTGGGACCCAGGGGGGTGGTGAGAAGTAATGCCTTCAGGAGTCGTGTACATGTATTTGTGTTTCTCTGTTGGTGCCCAAAACGCGTCGGAGTTGTGGTAGATTTAGCCACAGAGGCTCACACAGAATGCCGTAGACTCACAGAGTCAGACTCACACAGAGCCATAGACTCACACAGAGAGCCGTAGACTCGCACTGAGAGCCGTAGACTCGCACTGAGAGCCGTAGACTCACACTGAGAGCCGTAGACTCACACAGAGACCCGTAGACTCACACAGAGACCCGTAGACTCACACAGAGACCCGTAGACTCACACGGAGACGGAACCCGCAGAAGTGGACACCACAGAACTACCTCCGAGCTCCCAGCTTCTCCAAGTGACTCTCTCGTTCACTCGGAACGAAACCCGCAGAAGTGGACATCACAGAACTACCTGCGAGCTCCCAGCTTCTCCAAGTGACTCTCTCGTTCACTCGGAACGAAACCCGCAGAAGAGGACACCACAGAACTACCGCCGAGCTCCCAGCTTCTCCAAGTGACTCTCTCGTTCACTCGGAACGAAACCCGCAGAAGTGGACCCCACAGAGCTACCGCTGAGCTCCCTACTTCTTCAAGTGACTCTCTCGTTCACTCGGAACGAAACCCGCAGAAGTGGACCTCACAGAGCTACCGCTGAGCTCCCAGCTTCTCCAAGTGACTCTCTCGTTCACTCGGAACGAAACCCGCAGAAGTGGACCCCACAGAGCTACCGCAGAGCGTGACTGTCACCAGGGCATGGCCATGCTCACAAAGAGAGATGTGTGTTTTGATTTGCAGAACTGAAACTTCGGCAAATTCTTTCGCAGACACGGGGAGACTTTTCACCAAAAAACGAAAAAAGCCCCCCCCACCCCAACATTGTATTGAAACGGTGGGCGCAGTATGTGTGGTACAGCAGTAGAGTGTGTGGACTAATCCCATCTGTTCCATCTCATCCCTCAACACCCGTGGGTGGGTGGACTAATCTTCATCTGTTCCATCTCACTCCCTTCTACACCGTGGGTGGGTGTTACAGCAGCAGAGTGTGTGGACTAATCCCCATCTGTTATGTGGGTGAGTGGGTGAGTGAGTGGGTGAGTGAGTGATTGGGTGGGTGAGTGGGTGGGTGGGTGGGTGGGTGGGTGAGTGGGTGGGTGAGTGAGTGGGTGAGTGAGTGAGCGAGTNAGCGGGCGACTGAGTGAGTGAGTGGGTGATGGGTGAGTGAGTGAGTGAGCGAGTGAGCGGGCGGGTGAGTGGGTGAGTGAGCAGTGGGTGAGTGAGGAGTGGGTGAGTGAGGAGTGGGTGAGTGAGGAGTGAGTGAGTGAGTGAAGTGAGTGAGTGGGTGGTACAGCAGCAAAGTGTGTGGACTAATCCCCATCTGTTCTGTGGGTGAGTGAGTGGGTGAGTGAGTGAGTGAGTGGGTGGGTGAGTGGTGGTGAGTGNTAAGTGAGTGAGCAAGTGAGCGAGCTGGTGTGAGTGAGTGNNTGTGAGTGAGTGAGTGAGTGGGTGAGTGAGTGAGTGAGTGGGTGAGTGAGTGGGTGAGTGAGTGAGTGAGTGAGTGGATGAGTGAGTGGGTGGGTGAGTGAGTGAGTGAGTGTGAGTGTGGGTGAGTGAGGGGGTGAGTGAGTGAGTGGGTGAGTAAGTAGGTGAGTGGGTGGGTGGGGGGTACAGCAGCAGTATGTGTGGACTAATCCCCATCTGTTCCATCTCACTCCCCTCCACCCCAGTGGGTGGGTGGGTGAGTGGATGTTACAGCAGCAGAGAGCGTAGCTCCTCACCCACCACGTGACTACCGCCGACTTCCCGCTTGGCTGGTTTCTCAAGTCTCCCTCTCTCCTCGCCCGTCTCGGGGCGGCTGGCAAACGGCGTTGCAAGTTTTTGTTGTTGTTGTTGTTGAGAGGCTGGTGCTAACTTGTTAGCGCCGGCGGGACAAGCCCAGGCGCTGCCCGGGTAGGCGCGTGCGACGACGCGTAGGTTAGAAACGGAATAGATTGCGACGTTCCGATCGATAATAATAATCATCAATTCTTTGTCTACCGATGTGACTTTACCGAAAGAAGCAGAGAATATGGATTCCTGCAGCCACGAAAGCTTCAAATCAAAATGTATTTAAATGATATATTATACAAGTAACACATTGTCCTGCTGCGGAGGGAGCTGGTAGGAACGTCGGGTTGCTCGGTCAATGGCCTGCAGGGTCAACGGCGGCGTGGTGTATTCCGCAAATATGCCGACTGTGAGGGCGGGCACAAGCCGGCGTGAGTAGGTGAAACGTTGAGTTTTATAAGGGCACCACGGGGTGACCAGCCCCTCCCACCCAGCCCCTCCCCACCCTCCCCTCTCCACCCAGCCCCTCCCCACCCTCCCCACCCAGCCCCACACTCCCCACCCAGNCCCTCCCTGCACGACGGACACAATAATCCCTGTGGGCTGGTGTAACCAGGAGGTTCCTACCAGTATCGTTAATACCTTTGCTCCTACGACTCTTTGGGCCAGGAAAGCCTCGCCGAGTCTTAACGCCGCTTGACAACGAGGCTCATGCCATGTTCGTCACAAGAAAATCTGGGCGAGATGTTGACTACCTCGCCTGGTATACAGGAGGCCGTGGGTTCGATCCCGACCCTGATGCCTGCTGCTGTATATTTGGAGTTTGCGTGTCTCTCTCATCATCATCACGGTGGCTAGGAGATGTTAACTACCTCGCCTGGTCTACAGGAGGTCGTGGGTTCGATCCCGACCCTGACGCCTGCTGCTGTATATTTGGAGTTTGCGTGTCTCTCTCTCATCATCATCACGGTGGCTAGGAGATGTTAACTACCTCGCCTGGTGTACAGGAGGTCGTGGGTTTGATCCCGACCCTGACGCCTGCTGCTGTATATTTCAAGTTTGCGTGTCTCTCATCACCATCATCATCACCACCACCACGACGGCGTTGCCATCATTTGGCGACTGCTATAAATGTCGACGTGACGACGGATCAGCCCCCTTCCGTCGAGATATCATTTGCGACAGGCGGGTCTCGCTTCGGAGACGGTGTGTTTGGTGAGTGTGGTGAGTGTGTGGTGTGTGTGAGTGTGGTGTGTGTGAGTGTGGTGAGTGTGTGGTGAGTGGTGTGTGAGTGTGGTGAGTGTGTGGTGAGTGTGTGAGTGGTGTGTGAGTGTGTGTGGTGTGTGTGAGTGTGGTGAGTGGTGTGTGTGGTGAGTGTGTGTATGGTGTGTGTGTGGTGAGTGTGTGTGTGTGGTGTGTGTGGTGAGTGTGTGTGTGTGGTGTGTGTGGTGAGTGTGTGAGTGGTGAGTGTGTGGTGAGTGTGAGTGTGTGTGGTGAGTGGTGAGTGTGTGAGTGGTGAGTGTGTGTGAGTGTGTGTGAGTGGTGAGTGTGTGAGTGTGGTGTGTGTGTGTGGTGTGTGTGTGAGTGTGTGTGAGTGTGAGTGTATGAGTATGTGGTGTGTGTGGTGAGTGTGTGAGTGGTGCGTGTGTGGTGAGTGTGAGTGAGTGTGGGAGTGGTGTGTGTGTGGTGTGTGTGAGTGTGTGAGTGAGTGGTGTGAGTGTGTGAGTGAGTGTGGGAGTGGTATGTGAGTATGGTGTGTAGCTTGGAGGAGCTTCACGTCTGGTGAAATAAAATAGTTGTAGATTAGTTGAGGAGTGCGGTGGGGGGGGGAGGGGGATTTGCCATTAAATGTTACACCACCACTCTGGTGACAGCAGCAGCAGCAGCACCACCACATCGTGACTGTGAGACATCAATCATTAAACCCGTCGCCCGCCCGACCCCGTGATTTAGAGCGCTTGTGGTTACGGGGATTGCAGCAGTTTCTTGGTTGGTGTATGGTGCGTTGTGTGTGAGTGTGTGTGAGTGTGTGTGGTGTGTGTGAGTGTTGAGTGGTGCGTGTGTGTGAGTGTGTGGTGAGTGTGTGGTGTGTGTGTGTGTGAGTGGTGTGTGTGGTATGTGTGTGTGTGTGTGTGTGGTGAGTGTGCGAGTGGTGAGTGTGTGAGTGTTGAGTGTTGAGTGGTGCGTGTGAGTTTTAGTGTGTGAGTGGTGAGTGGTGTGTGTGGTGTGTGTGGTGGATGTGGGAGTGTGTGAGTGTTGAGTGGTGCGTGTGAGTGTTGAGTGTGTGAATGGTGATTGTGTGAGTGTGTGAGTGGTGAGTGTGTGTGAGTGTGTGTGTGTGAGTGTGTGTGTGGTGAGTAGTGGTGAGTGTGTGTGTGGTGAGTGTGTGGTGTGTGCGTGTGGTGAGTGTGGTGTGTGTGTAGAATGAGTGTTTGTGGTGTGTGTGTGGTGTGAGTGTTTGTGGTGTGTGTGTGGTGTGTGTGTGTGGTGTGTGTGTGGTGTGTGCGTGTGGTGTGTGCGTGTGGTGTGTGCGTGTGTGTGTGCGTGTGGTGTGTGCGTGTGGTGTGTGCGTGTGGTGTGTGCGTGTGGTGTGTGCGTGTGGTGTGTGCGTGGTGTGTGTGTAGAATGAGTGTTTGTGGTGTGTGGTGTGTGCGTGTAGTGAGTGTGGTGTGTGTGTGGTGTGTGTGTAAAGTGAGTGTTTGTGGTGTGTGGTGTGTGTGTGGTGTGTGCGTGTGGTGAGTGTGGTGTGTGTGTGGTGTGTGTGTAGAATGAGTGTGTGTGGGGGGTGTGTGGTGTGTGGTGAGTGCGTGAGTATGGTGCGTGTGTGTGTGTGGTATGTGTGAGTGTGGTGAGTGTGTGTGTGTAGAATGAGTGTGTGTGGTGTGTGTGTGGTGTGTGGTGTGTGTGGTGTGTGTGGGGGGGTGAGTGTTGAGTGTGTGTAGAATGAGTGTGTGTGGTGTGTGTGGTGTGTAGAATGAGTGTGTGTGGTGTGTGTGTGGTGTGTGTGTGTGGTGTGTGTGGGGGGGGGGTGTTGAGTGTGTGTAGAATGAGTGTGTGTGGTGTGTGGGGCGTGTGTGGTGTGTGTGTGTGGTGAGTGTGTGTGTGGTGTGTGTGGTGAGTGTGTGTGGTGTGTGTGGTGAGTGTGTGGTGAGTGTGTGGTGAGGGTGGGAGGGTGGGGATGGGCTGGGTGGGGAGGGCTGGGTGGGGAAGGGCTGGGTGGGGAGGGCTGGGTGGGGAGGGTGGGGAGGGCTGGGTGGGGAGGGGCTGGGTGGGGAGGGCTGGGTGGGGAAGGGCTGGGTGGGAGGGTGGGGTTGGGTGGAGGTGGGGCTGGGTGGAGAGGGGCTGGTCACCCCGTGGTGCCCTTATAAAACTCAACGTGTAACCAACTCACGCCGGCTTGTGCCCGCCCTCACAGTCGGCCATATTTGCGGAATACACCACGCCGCCGTTGACCCTGCAGGCCATTGACCGAGCAACCCAACGTTCCTACCTGCTCCCTCCGCAGGAATGTGTTTAAAAAGTTAAAAGTCTCTCTCGCTCTTTCCCTCCCCATCTCTCTCTCTCGCCGTAATTCAAGCCAGCTTTCAGAGTTTTTTTTCTCTTCCATAAACACTTGGCCCCGTCCAAAGAACAAAGGCGATTCTAACCGCCTCTGGAAGCAATCCAGACTCTCTCTCTCGCGCACCACCACCACCACTACGCCACCACCGTTACCACCACCACCACTACCGCTACCACCACCCCCATCACCACCGCTACCACCACCACTGNCACCACCACCGCTACCACCACCACCACCACCGCTACCACACCACCACTACCACCACCGCTACCACCACCACTACGCTACCACCACCCATCACCACCGCTACCACCACCACTGCCACCACCACCGCTACCACCACTACCACCACTACCACCACTACCACCACCACCACCGCTACCACCACCACTACCGCTACCACCACCACTACCACCACCACCGCTACCACCACTACCACCACCACCACCACCGCTACCACCACCACCGCTACCACCACCACCGCTACCACCATCACTGCCACCACCGCTACGACCACCACCGCTACCACCACCACCACTACTACCACACTACCACTACACCACCGCTACCACCACCACCACTACTACCACCACTACCACCACCACCGCAGCAGCAGCAGCCACCGGTGAGTTTACGTTAAATAAAACAAAGTTCAGGGGGGGGAAGGGAAAAAAACACACAACGAGATTCCGACATTCCTGGCCCGGCTACAAGCCCGCTTCTTTTAAGGAATTCGCGTCTCTGGGAAATATTTGTACCGTTCCGGCCTTCATAGGTGCTCGCTAACAGCACTTGCCCCTACAGTCTGTTAAGGCTACACGGGGGATCTTTGTATCTGCGTGTGTGTATCTGTGTGTGCATGTATCTGTGTTTGTGTGTGTCAGTGTGTGTGTGTCAGTGTGTGTGTGTGGGGAGCGGTGGTGCAGCGGTCAGCGCTACGAACCCGGCGACCCGAGTTCGATTCCCGCTCACAGCCAACACCGGTGACGATTATCTGAACCGGTCCTGGGCCTCCCCTAGCTCGACTCAGCCTAAATGATACCCGGTGCGGTGTGTAAAACATCGCCACTGGGGAGACAAAGGCGGCCGGGCGTGGTGTCTNTGCAGCCTTCATAGGTGCTCGCACAGCACTTGCCCCTACAGTCTGTAAGGCTACACGGGGATCTTTGTTTTTGTGTGTCTGTGTGCTGCTGCTGCTGCTGTTGCGTTGGCGCCGCTGCTCTGTGGCAACAAATACACAATACCTCATCAACAAGTTCCTTGTGATGACACACCGTGCGTGACTGTGTGTGTGAGTGTACGTGAGGGAGTGTGAGTGTGTGTGTCAGTGTGTGTGTGTCAGAGTGTGAGTGAGTGTACGTGAGTGTGTGTGAGTGTGTGTGTCAGTGTACGTGTGTGTGTGTGAGAGTGTGTGTGAGAGTGTGTGTGAGAGTGTTTGTGCGCGTGAGTGTGTCGGTGAGTGTGTGTGTCAGTGTACGTGTGTGTGTCAGTGTACGTGTGTGAGTGTGTGTGAGTGTGTGTGAGTGTGTGAGTGTCAGTGTGTCAGTGTACAGGTGAGTGTGTGTGAGTGTGTGTGAGTGTGTGAGTGTCAGTGTGTGTGTGTACACGTGTGTGTGTGTACACGTGAGTGTGTGTGTCAGTGTGTGTGTCAGTGTGTCAGTGTGTGTGTGTACACGTGTGTGTGTGTACACGTGTGTGTGTGTGTGTACACGTGTGTGTGTAGTGTGTGTGTGTACACGTGTGTGTGTGTACACGTGTGTGTGTGTGTACACGTGTGTGTGTCAGTGTGTGTGTCAGTGTGTGTGTGTGTCAGTGTGTCAGTGTGTGTGTGTACACGTGTGTGTGTGTGTTGGGAGCGGTGGTGTTGCGGTTAGCGCCACGCTGCGCTACGAACCCGCCGACCCGGTTTCAATTCCCGCTCACGGCCAACACCACCGACGATTATCCGAACCGGTCCTGGGCCTTCCCTAGGTCGACTCAGCCTCAAATACCGGTGCGGTGTGTAGTAAACATCGCCGCTGGGGAGACAAAGGCGGCCGGGCGTGGTGCTGGCCACCCACCCCTCGTGTGCCGTGCCGGCCTTCACAGGTGCTCGCTAACAGCACTTGCCCCACAGGCTATCACAGCCTACACGGGGATCTTTGTCTTTGTGGATGTCCTTATAAGGCCGCGGGGAGTAGAGGTGCAGCGGTTAGCAGCCAGGTTGGGTTCCCGACTCCGCTAACGCCACTTGCCCCCCAATCAGTCTGTTAAGGCTTCTTGGTTCTTTCGGTAAAGTCACGTAGAAGGGAAATAATGAAATAATAAAACAAAATAAACATAATAAAATACATACTCTTAGTTTTTTCGGTAAAGTCACGTGGGTAACATTTTTTTATTACAATTAATAAAAGTTATAATAGAAATTAAAATACATTTCTGTTGTTACTTTTATAAATTTTTATTTCATTTTTTTTACCGGCGTGACTTTACCGAAAAACACTAAGGGTATGAATCCTTGCAAGTCACGAAAGCTTCAAATCTAGAAATAATAAAATACAATTCTCACGACGTTTCGGCCACAACGCAAGCAGCCGTCCTCAGGTGAAGAACAGGTCTGTCGGAAAGACAGCGTCCGAATGACGCTGTCTTTCCGACAGCCCTGTTCTTCACCTGAGGACGGCTGCTTGCGTTGTGGCCGAAACGTCGTGAGAATTGTATTTTATTATGTTTGAGTTTTATTATTTTATTATTTCCCTTCTACGTGACTTTACCGAAAGAACCAAGAAGATGAATCCCTGCAGTCACGAAAGCTTTCAATCACTCTTTAAGGCTAAACGTGGGATCTTGTGTGCGTGCGTGTGTACACGTAACGCTGTGGGTGAGCAGTGTCATGGGGGAAGGGGGGGAGGGCCAATTTAAATTGGCCATTCCCCGAATGGCGTTTGTTGCCACCACAGCGGCCAAAGGCGGCTCTGGGCGGGTGCGAGGGGCTGGTAACCCCTCCACCTTCAATTATTGCCACTAAACCACGAAAAAAGATAACGAAATAAGCTTGTGCCGGAGGCCCCGGGTGGACATGCGTCTATGACGTCTCCTGGCAAACCCCATTTGGCGGAGCCAGGAGACTGAATCTTCACCCTCGGGGTTCCTCCTGAAACAGCAAAACGCCACTACGGATGGCCACGTGGAATGTTCGAACGCTCACTGCAGAGGAGAGGCTGCCGCTCCTCTGTCGGGAGCTGGACCGGTACCGCCTGGATCTCTGTGGCATTCAGGAGGTCCGTGGACCGGCTCTGGCTCCTGCACCATAAGGGGTGGACAGTCCTCTACTCGGGGCAGGAGACTGCCAAACAACAGAGTGTGGCTCTTCTTCTGAATAAAATTATGAAGGAGACGTGGGAGCGTGGCGGTGAGGTTGGGAAGCTTTAAGCCCCAGGCTACTTTGGGCTCGCCTTCCCATGAACCAGAGGCGAGGAGTGGTGGTCGTGGTTACTTATGCCCCCACCGAAGACGAACATCAGTGGAGGGATACAGGAAGGCCGATGAGTTAGATGCCTTCTATGACCTCCTGTCACAGGTGCTAGCTAAAAGTGGCCCTCGGAATAGAGTCATCCTGTTGGGTGACTTTAATGGAGTGATTGGAAGGCATGGGCCAGATCAGCTCAATAACAATGGTAGGAGGCTGCTAGATTTTTGTGCAGCCATGGGCTGTAATTACCAACACGCTCTTCCGGCATCGCACATCCACACATCGTAGATGTACACCGGGTCAAGTAAGAAAATCTGCTGGACATTATAGTGACGGAACAGCGGATGCGGGCCCATGTCCTTGACACCAGGACCTACCGTGAAGCTGATCTACCCACTGACCATCGACATGTCATCTGTAAGATGCGCCTGCCATTCTTCCACTCCGGTGGTGTGTGTACACCCAGGACCCCATTCAAACCCATAATGTCCTGGTCTCAGCTAGCTGATGAAAGTTGCAAGCGAGAATTTCATCATCACTTACAGCTGGGGTTGGCATTGTCCCCACTCATGATGCCAAGGGTAAATGGGCGAGGTTTAGGACTGTGACTCATGCAGCTGCAATGGCTGCTTTGGGTACGCGGTCCAGACCTCCCAGAGACCCTGGCTGACAGAGGTGTTCAGGCTAGCTGAGAAAAAGTGACAGGCCAACTCTCATCGTCTACAGCATCCCACGTCAGAATGAGGAGGCTTACCGCAGCCTTCGCTCGGAGGTTCAGAGAGCCATGAGGCACTGCAAGGATGGGTGGTGGTCGCGGGTTGCTAAGCAGATGGAATCTGCCTCAGTGGCCCGTGATCACAAATCACTCTTAAATTCCATCAAAAAGTAACTTGCAGCGCCATACCTATCACCATCATTAGGGGAAAAAACAGTGATCCAATCTCCGACCCCAGGAACAGGTTTGCAGATTGGCTGAGCATTTCTGTGAGGTCCTGGAGGAGGAAAATCCCTCAGCCAGGAAAACATCATGGCACAGAGTGGTGATGACCCTGCTGAGGCTGCCGTGCCTCAAATATTGGAAGAGGAAGTCACCCCCTGTGAGTGGCTGGCTGAGGTGCCATCTGTTGAGGAAGTACTGAAGGTGATCCAGAGACCAGGAAAGGCACCGGGCAGAGATGATCTCCCAAGAGAAATGCTCAGGGAGGGTGACATTTGTGCACAGACTGCCCTACATGACATCATAATAACAGTCTGGACCACTGGATGAGTTCCGCAGAATTGGAAGGATGCCCTGGTGGTCCCCCTCTTTAAGAAGGGGTACCGCACAGATTGTAATAACTACAGGGGCATCTCACTCCTCAGTGTGCTGGGAAAGGTCCTGGCAAGGATTATTCAACATCGCCTTGCCAGGCTCGCCGTACACATCGAGACACACACAAACCCTGCGTCCATTCTATCCGCGACTGATTCGCCGCGGAGACCAACGATTGCATAACTTCGGTCCCTTTAATGCTTCTTTGGTGTCGGTGTAACACTACACTTGCCCCTGATGGCAGGACCCCAGGGGGAAGGTTCCATAAGCCCCCGGGTCTTGAATAAACTGCGTTGCGACCTGATTTTATGTCCGTCGAAGCGAACTACACGGCATCTGTTCCTCTCGACGAGCTCCACACGATGCGCGAATCAAAGTTTCAACGTTTTGTTTCTTCTGATCGTAGTACCAATCATCCTGACTTAAAGCTTTCGTGAGTGCAGGAGATCACATTCTTTGGGTCACATAGATAGGTTCAAATTAAGTAACAAAAACTCTTTCCCTGAAGACGACCGCTTGTGTTGCGATCGAAACGTCGTAGTTTTTTGGGGTTTTTCTTTTCTTTGAACCTATCTACCGTGACATCACTGAAAGATTTCGATTTAAAGCTTTCGTGACTGCAGGGATTCATCTTCTTGGTTCTTTCGGTAAAGTCACGTAGAAGGGAAGTAATAAAATAATAAAAATAAGTATAACCCGTAAAAACAAAGTTTTTCACTATAAATCCTTTATATGCGTGGCAGCGAACTTAATATAAAGGATTTAAAAATATATTCGCCTGTGGAGGACGCGGGGATCGATCCCGCGACCTTTGGCATGGGAAGCGAGGGCGCTACCAACTGCGCTACTCCGCCACGGCCTGTGGAGGGTTACGCTCTGGGCTCTTATACTGTGACGTTCAGCCAAAGCCATGAATGAGTTCTATTTGAATATATGTAAAATATTTTTTTTTGCCTAAAAAGTGTTAAATTTTGGGAATTTTTTTTCACGGACATTAATTGTCTGGCACAACGAGTCTGTGTGGAAAATGTCAGCTCGATTGGATCACGGGAAGTGGGTTAAAAAACGACCGAAAGATTTGCACGGTCGTAAGCAAGCAAGCAAGCACGCAAGCACGCAAGCAAGCAAGCAAGCATGCGAACTTAATATAAAGGATTTAATAAAACATAATAAAATAATTCTCAGGACGTTTCGGCCACAACGCAAGCAGCCGTCCTCAGGTGAAGAAGACGGCTGCTTGCGTTGTCGTGAGAATTATTATTTTATTATTTTTTTATTTTTATTTTATTACTTCTCTTCTACGTGACTTTACCGAAAGAACCAAGAAGATGAGTCACTGAAAGACCCAAACAATACCGATAATCTGCTTCCGTTTCCCCCACCCCCATGGCCTATGGCTTGCTCAACCACTCGGGATGGGAGAGAGAGACAGAGAGAGGGAGATGCGGTGGGGGTGGGGAGTAGCAGGTTACATGCAAAGCACACGCTCACCAAACGAGAATATCCGGAATGATGAATCAAGCCCCATGTGGATGTGTTCACCATCTCTGGACGAGATAAGCTGCGCGCCACGGTGGCTGGGAGATGTTGACTACCTCGCCTGGTACGCAGGAGGTCGTGGGCTCGATCTCACGGTGGCTGGGAGATGTTAACTACCTCGCCTGATCTACAGGAGGTCGTGGGCTCGATCCCGACCTTGACGCCTGCTGCTGTATATTTGGAGTTTGCGTCTCTCTCGTCATCACACGGTGGCTGGGAGATGTTAACTACCTCGCCTGGTATACAGGAGGTCGTGGGCTCGATCACGGTGGCTGGGAGATGTTGACTACCTCGCCTGGTACACAGGAGGTCGTGGGCTCGATCACACGGTGGCTGGGAGATGTTAACTACCTCGCCTGGTACACAGGAGGTCGTGGGCTCGATCTCACGGTGGCTGGGAGATGTTGACTACTCGCCTGGTACACAGGAGGTCGTGGGCTCGATCTCACGGTGGCTGGGAGATGTTAACTACCTCGCCTGGTACACAGGAGGTCGTGGGCTCGATCCCGACCCTGACGCCTGCTGCTGTATATTTGGAGTTTGCGTTGAACTAGTTTGTCTTTTGTCAACGTGACACTTTTTGCCGATTGTCCGTGTTGGGCGGTGGAGAGTTACGACACATTTATAAATAATAACGCGATCTAACACCCAACAACGTTGATTGTGAATAGCATTGCTCGCGAAAGCCGCACACGTGATCAACACACACGGACGAAACAACGCAAGGGAGCAAGGGGGGGGGAGTCCAAGAGGCCACGGGCTTTAAAGACCGAGACGAACATCCACCCACCACCCACGCCATCGTCATCGCCACCACGAACCCGCAAGCGCTGTCAGGGCGAATAACCAACGGACGGCGAAATATGCGACAACGATGATGATGATGATGACGACGATGATGACGATGACGACGACAATGATGACGACGATGATGACGATTATGACGATGATGATGACGACGACGACGATGACGACGATAATGATGACGATGACGACAACGATGATGATGACGACAACGATGATGATGATGACGACGATGATGATCTTCTTGGTTCTTTCGGTAAAGTCACGTGACTTTACCGAAAGAACCAAGAAGATGAATCCCTGCAGTCACGAAAGCTTTAAATCGAGACGATGACGACGCGCATGCGACCCAGGTGCTAACAAAACTGGGGACGGGGGGGAAACACGTGGTCTGACGTCATGTCACAACAATGCGGATTTAAGTTCTTGCAACCTTTGACCCTGACAGAACCCACGACACGTCACGAGACCACCCCCCCCCCCACCGATCCAAGCGCTGTGGGTGATCACCGCATTTGGGACCACGACACAAATGGACAAAGTGTCCGGCAGCTTCCTTCTCCCCGCCAGAGAGCCGCACACGAACTGTGTGTGTGGGGGCAAGGGCTGTCAGCGGAGCGAGAGAGGTCAAGTCGGAGAACGACACTCACACGGCCGGATTGAAGCGACGAGAACTCGCCCACTAACACACACACTCACTGGTACCTCACCACACACTCACTCACACACTCACTCACTGGTACACTCACCCACTAACCCACACACACTAACCCACTCACTCACTAACCCACTCACTCGTACACTCACCCACACACTCACTCACTGGTACACTCACTCACTGGTACACTCAACCACTCGTCCACTCACTAACCCACTCACTCACTGGTACACTCAACCACTCGTCCACTCACTCACACACTCACTCACCCACTCACTCACTGGTACACTCACTCACTAACCCACTCACTCACTGGTACACTCACTCACACACTCACTCACACACTAACTCACTCATTCACACACTAACCCACTCACTCACTGGTACACTCACTCACTAACCCACTCACTGGTACACTCACCAACAAACCCACTCACTCACTCATACACTCACCAACTAACCCACTCACTCACTCGTACACTCACCACTCACTCACTCGTACACTCACCACTCACTCACTCGTACACTCACCCCACTCACTCACTCACTCGTACACTCACCCACTCACTCGTATACTCACTCACTAACCCACTCACCCACTCACCACTAACTCACTCATACACTCACCCACTAACCCACTCACTCGTACACTCACTCACTCACTGGTACACTGACCCACTCACTCACTCGTACACCCACTTACTCACTCACTGGTACACTCACACACCCACTCACTCACTCGTACACTAACCCATTCACCCACTCGTACACTCACCACTAACCCACACACTCACTAATCCACTCACTCGTACACTCACCCACTCAATCACTCGTACACCCACTTACTCACTCACTGGTACACACACACACTCACTGGTACACTCACCCACTTACCCACTCACTCACTCGTACACCCACTCACTGGTACACTGACCCACTCACTCGTACACCCACTTACTCACTCACTGGTACACACACACACTCACTGGTACACTCACCCACTAACCCACTCACTCACTCACTGGTACACTGACCCACTCACTCACTCGTACACCCACTTACTCACTCACTGGTACACTCACACACCCACTCACTCACTCGTACACTAACCCATTCACCCACTCGTACACTCACCCACTAACCCACACACTCACTAATCCACTCACTCGTACACTCACCCACTCAATCACTCGTACACCGACTTACTCACTCACTGGTACACACACACACTCACTGGTACACTCACCCACTTACCCACTCACTCACTCGTACACCCACTCACTGGTACACTGACCCACTCACTCACTCGTACACCCACTTACTCACTCACTGGTACCTCACACACTCACTCACTGGTACACTCACCCACTAACCCACTCACTCGTACACTCACTCACTCACTGGTACACTGACCCACTCACTCACTCGTACACCCACTTACTCACTCACTGGTACACACACACACTCACTGGTACACTCACCCACTTACCCACTCACTCACTCGTACACCCACTCACTGGTACACTGACCCACTCACTCACTCGTACACCCACTTACTCACTCACTGGTACACTCACACACCCACTCACTCACTCGTACACTAACCCATTCACCCACTCGTACACTCACCCACTAACCCAATCACTCGCCCACTCTAAACTACTTAAACTATTTATATTTTTACCACGTAAGACCCACTCAGCTATGTCATGGTCGGGATCGAACCCATGAACCTCCTGGCATAGCAGGCGAGGGAGTTAACATCTCATAGCCACCGTGATGATGATGATAAGAGAGACACGCAAACTCCAAATATACAGCAGCAGGCGTCAGGGTCGGGATCGAACCCACGCCCTCCTGTATACCAGGCGAGGTAGTTAACATCTCCTAGCCACCGTGATGATGATGAGAGAGAAAGAGGGACGCAAACTCCAAATATACAGCAGCAGGCATCAGGGTCGGGATCGAACCCACGACCTCCTGTAGACCAGGCGAGGGAGTTAACATCTCCTAGCCACCGTGATGATGATAAGAGAGACACGCAAACTCCAAATATACAGCAGCAGGCGTCAGGGTCTGGATAGAACCCACGACCTCCTGTAGACCAGGCGAGGTAGTTAACATCTAGCCACCGTGATGATGATGAGAGAAACGAAAACTCCAAATCTACAGCAGCAGGTGTCTGGGTCGGGATCGAACCCACGACCTCCTGCACACCAGTCGAGGTAGTTAATATCTCCTAGCCACCGTGATGATGATGATGAGAGAGAGACACGCAAACTCCAAATTCTAGCTGGCAGAACACAAAGTGGTTATCATGGGAACCTCATTTTTTTGTTTCCACTATCAAAGTATGACAAAACAAAACAAATAGGTTTGAGCATTTCTGGCGAAATAAAACCGGCGTTGTGTTACGCGTTGTTCAAACACCAAATGTGCGAAACCTTTTCGCGAGGAATCTCGTTACCGCATGTACTTTGTGACGAGCACGCAAACACACACCGCTCTGATATTCTTAGGTTTTGTCGATAAAGTCACAGAGAGAAAATAAGAATAGGATTTTTTTTTAAATAGAGGGTTAATCCAGCACACACACACACACAACACTTGATGATGAACGTGCATATATGATTATGATAAACACGCATTGTCTCTTTGAAACTGATAGTTTGAGCCATTGTCTTTGAAAAGGCTGCCTGCCCTCTGGGGTAGGCTAATCGGTTTCAAATACAATTCAAAATTTACTATCAGAGCGGTGGTTCTAGATTTGAAGCTTTCGTGACTGCAAGGATTCATACTCTTAGGTTTTTTCGGTAAAGTCACGTAGGTAAAAAATTAAAATTACTAAAAGTAGAATAAAAATACAATAAAAATCACGACGTTTCGGAGGCAACACAAGCTTCCGTCTTCAGGTGGAACCGTCACAGCACGATAGCTGTATCAAGTAATACATCAAGTGATACTGTATCAAGTGATACATCAAGTGATACAGCTATCGTGCTGTGACGGTTCCACCTGAAGACGGAAGCTTGTGTTGCCTCCGAAACGTCGTGATTTTTATTTTATTTGACTTTTATTAATTTTAATGTTTTACCTACGTGACTTTACCGAAAAAACCTAAGAATATGAATCCTTGCAGTCACGAAAGCTTCAAATTACAACCACCGCTCTGATAGTAATTTGAATTGTATTTGAAACCGATTAGCCTACCCCAGAGGGCAGCCTTTTCAAAGACAATGGCTCAAACTATCAGTTTCAAAGACACAATGCGTGTTTATCATAAGCATATATGCACGTTCATCATCAAGCGCTGTGTGTGTGTGTGCTGGATTAACACTATTTAAAAAAAAATCCCTATTCTCATTTTTGCTCGTCACAGGCTTATTCAGTGTCGGTTACTCCACTAAAGCTTCACTATGGAGTTTCACCTATGAATTTCACCTATGGAATTTCACCTATGGAGTCACCTATGAAGCTCACCTATGGAGTTTCACCTATGGAGTTTCACCTATGGAATTTCACCTATGGAATTCACCTATGGAGTTCACCTATGAAGCATCACCTATGGAGCTTCACCTATGAAGCTTCACCTATGAAGCTTCACCTATGAAGCTTCACCTATGAAGCTTCACCTATGAAGTTTCACCTATGAAGCTTCACCTATGAAGCATCACCAATGAAGCTTCACCAATGAAGCTTCACCTATGAAGCTTCACCTATGAAGCTACACCTATGAAGCATCACCTATGAAGCTTCACCTATGAAGCTTCACCTATGAAGCATCACCTATGAAGCATCACCTATGAAGCTTCACCTATGAAGCATCAACTATGAAGCTTCACCTATGAAGCTTCACCTATGAAGCATCACCTATGAAGCATCACCTATGAAGCTTCACCTATGAAGCTTCACCTATGAAGTCACCTATAGAGTTTCACCTATGAAGCATCACCTATGAAGCTTCACCTATGAAGTTTCACCTATAGAGTTCACCTATGAAGCATCACCTATGAAGCTTCACCTATGAAGTTTCACCTATAGAGTTTCATCTATGAAGCTTCACCTATGAAGCTTCACCTATGAAGTTTCACCTATGAGGCTTCACCTATGAAGCTTCACCTATGAAGTTTCACCTATAGAGTTTCACCTATGAAGTTTCACCTATGAAGCTTCACCTATGAAGCTTCACCTATGAAGTTTCACCTATGAAGCTTCACCTATGAAGCTTCACCTATGAAGCTTCACCTATGAAGCTTCACCTATGAGGCTTCACCTATGAGCTTCACCTATGAAGCTTCACCTATGAGGCTTCACCTATGAAGCTTCACCTATGAGGCTTCACCTATGAAGCTTCACCTATGAAGTTTCACCTATGAAGCATCACCTATGAAGCTTCACCTATGAAGCTTCACCTATGAAGCTTCACCTATGAAGCTACACCTATGAAGCTACACCTATGAAGCATCACCTATGAAGCTTCACCTATGAAGCTACACCTATGAAGCATCACCTATGAAGCTTCACCTATGAAGCTTCACCCATGAAGTTTCACCTATGAAGCTTCACCTACGAAGCTTCACCTACGAAGCTTCACCTACGAAGCTTCACCTACGAAGCATCACCAATGAAGCTTCACCTATGAAGCTACACCTATGAAGCATCACCTATGAAGCTTCACCTATGAAGCATCACCTATGAAGCTTCACCTATGAAGCATCACCTATGAAGCTTCACCTATGAAGCATCACCTATGAAGCTTCACCTATGAAGCATCACCTATGAAGCTTCACCTATGAAGCTACACCTATGAAGCTTCACCTATGAAGCTTCACCTATGAAGCTTCACCTATGAAGCTTCACCTATGAAGCTTCACCTATGAAGTTCACCTATGAAGCTTCACCTATGAAGCTTCACCTATGAAGTTTCACCTATGAAGCTTCACCTATGAAGTTTCACCTATGAAGCTTCACCTATGAAGCTTCACCTATGAAGCTTCACCTATGAAGTTTCACCTATGAAGCTTCACCTATGAAGCTTCACCTATGAAGTTTCACCTATGAAGTTTCACCTATGAAGCATCACCTATGAAGCTTCACCTATGAAGCTTCACCTATGAAGCACCTATGAAGCATCACCTATGAAGCTTCACCTATGAAGCTACACCTATGAAGCTTCACCTATGAAGCTTCACCTATGAAGTTTCACCTATGAAGTTTCACTTATGAAGCATCACCTATGAAGCTTCACCTATGAAGTTTCACCTATGAAGCTTCACCTATGAAGCTTCACCTATGAAGTTTCACCTATGGAGCATCACTATGAAGTTTCACCTATGAAGCTTCACCTATGAAGTTTCACCTATGAAGCTTCACCTATGAGGCATCACCTATGAAGCATCACCTATGAAGCATCACCTATGAAGCTTCACCTATGAAGTTTCACCTATGAAGCATCACCTATGGAGCATCACCTATGAAGTTTCACCTATGGAGCATCACCTATGAAGCTTCACCTATGAAGCTTCACCTATGAGGCATCACCTATGAAGCATCACCTATGAAGCTTCACCTATGAAGTTTCACCTATGGAGCATCACCTATGAAGTTTCACCTATGGAGCATCACCTATGAAGCTTCACCTATGAAGTTTCACCTATGGAGCATCACCTATGAAGCATCACCTATGAAGTTTCACCTATGGAGCATCACCTATGAAGCATCACCTATGAAGCTTCACCTATGAAGCATCACCTATGGAGCATCACCTATGAAGTTTCACCTATGGAGCATCACCTATGAAGCTTCACCTATGAAGTTTCACCTATGGAGCATCACCTATGAAGCTTCACCTATGTAGCATCACCTATGAAGCATCACCTATGGAGTATCACCTATGAGGCATCACCTATGAAGCTTCACCTATGAAGCTCACCTATGGATGTGTCCAGGAAAGACAAAGATCCCCGTGTAGCCTTCAACAGACTGTAGGGACAAGTGCTGCCAGCACCTACAAGAGGGGGGTGGGTGGCCAGCACCACGCCCGACCGCCTTTGTCTCCCTTCCACTCACAGAAACACACTACAAAGATGCCCCGTGTAGCCTTCACGAACTGTAGGGGCAAGTGCTGTTAGCGAGTAAGCGGCAGCACGAATGGGCAACAGGCGACTCGTTTAAAGGGAATCGTGGTGCGCTAACCACTGCGCCACCGCTCCTCCCGTTACCGCCACCAGCTCGTGTGCCAGGCTAGGTTCACTTCGAGACATTGAAATCCCTCACAACTCCCTCCCCGTCTCCACCGTTACCAACAGCGCTCGTGCCAGGCTAGGTACACTTAAATTTCGATTTAAAGCTTTCGCGACCGCAGGGATTCATCTTCTTGGTTTCTTTCGGTAAAGTCATCGCGTAGAAGGGAAGTAAAAAAAAAATAATAAAACGTAATAAAATACAAATTCTCACGACGTTTCGGCCACAACTGAAGCAGCCGTCCTCAGGTTCTAGGTAAGCTTGTCAACAAAACTTACCCAAAAAACACGGAAAAAAAACCACGAAAAACACACAGACACACGGACACACAAAGCCTCGCAAACAAAGATGTCACGACTCTCCCCCCACCCAGACAGCCTCCGCCTCACCGCCCATAGCGATCGCCGTCGCCTGTAGCAGCAGCAGCAGCCGCCAAGACCGCGACACGGTGACGGCCGCCATCTCTGTGAGTCGTCGTCTCCTCATCATCCTGCTGCTCCTCCTGCTGCTGCTTCACCTCGGTTCCCGCCCCGTGACGTCACGCCGCAGGTGGGTGAGGGGCGGAGTTCCGGTGGATTCACCCCGCCCCCTTATCCACGAAACCCCCCCCTCCCCCACACGGAACCTACCAGCCCCCCACCCACGTGACCCCCCCCCCCACGTGACCCCCTCCCCCACACGGAACTACCAGCCCCCACGTGACCCCCCCCACGTAANCCCCCCCACGCAACCCCCCCCCACGTGACCCCTCCCCCACGTAACCCCCCCCACGCAACCCCCCCCCACCACGTAACCCCCCCCCCACGTAACCCCCACGTAACCCCCCCACCACCCCCCCCCCCCCCCCCCCCCCCACGTAACCCCCCCCCACGTAACCCCCCCCCACGTAACCCCCCCCCCACGTAACCCCCCCCACGTACCCCCCCCACGCAACCCCCCCCACGTAACCCCCACCACGTAACCCCCACACCCCCGCCCTCACCCCATTCGCCCAACCCCCTCTCTCTCTCTCCCCCCCCTCTCCCAACCCCCAGGTGGGCGAGGGGCGGAGTTCCGGTGGACCCTCCCCCAACCCCGCCCCTCTATCCAAGGCCCTCCCCTTACCCCCCGCCCTCCCCCCCTTTACCCCCGCCCTCCCCCCTTTACCCCCACCCCGCCCCTCGCTCAGGTGTGCGGGCCTGGCGGTTGGTTGCCGTGGAAACCCGGCAAGGCTGGGACTAGTTCCCTGAGGCCTACAGACAATTAACTAAAATAAATCATATTCTTAGGTGTTTTCGGTAAAGTCACGTAGGTAAAACATCAAAATTAATAAAAATAATAAAATAAAATAAAGATCACGACGTTTCGGAACGTCGTGATCTTTATTTTATTTTATTATTTTTATTAATTTTGATGTTTTACCTACGTGACTTTACCAAAAACACCTAAGAATATGATTCTTTGCAGTCTAGAAAGCTTCAAGTCTAGAACTAAAATAAACACCATCATCCTTTGGCAGTACAAAATATACTAATAGAGTTTTTCCCTTTGTTCTGGCAACAAAACTGACACCTTTTGCAAGGAATCATGCTTACATTAACCACAATACTTGCAGTCAAATGCAAACAAAAACAATACTCTGATAATTTATGCATTGTCTTTGAAACTGATTAGTCCACACCAGAGACAGCTTTCTTTAGAGCCTAGTCTCACATGGTGTTCGACCAAATGACGCCAAAAGGCGCATTGAGACTAGGTCCAAAGAAAGCTGTCTCTGGTGTGGACCAATCAGTTTCAAAGACAATGCATAAATGATCTAAGTATTGTTTTGTTTGCATTTGACTGCAAGTATTGTGGTTAATGTAAACATGACTCCTTGCAAAAGGTGTCAGTTTTGTTGCCAGAAAAAGGGGAAACCCCTATTAGAAAATAAACACCATTAACATGCCAAATACTCTTATCACCACGGTAGACTTATGCCGAGTAATTGCCCAATAATTGCCACAATATATACTGCATGTGACTGGGCCCTATCGTCCCTGAGTATCCATTGTGGTTCTCCAATGTCACGAACTCTCCGCCTGCCACATAATGTGGAATTTCCACCACATGCTCTGCAAGCGAGATCGAACCAACCAGTCAATGCTTCATTTAAACAACAAATGTAGCTTTTGACATATTTGCAAGAGCACCCATGCCGTAATATTCACCGGCCTATCTATATATCCACTGCTGAATGAAGACTGCTCCAATAACTTAACAACACTCTTAAATATTTTGATTTAAAGCTTTCGTGACTGCAGGGATTCATCTTCTTGGTTCTTTCGGTAAAGTCACGTAGAAGGGAAATAATAAAATAATATACATAGAAAAAACAATTAAAATTCTCACGACGTTTTGACTGCAACACAAGCAATCATCATCAGGTGCGAATCCACAGCAAGAAAATATGAAACCCGCCACTTTTTCTAATTTTGAAATTTTTGAAAACGCCACTTTTTTCTAATTTTCTTGCTGTGGATTTCACACCTGATGATGATTGCTTGTGTTGCAGTCGAAACGTCGTGAGAATTTTTTGTTGTTTTATATGCATATTATTTTATTATTTCCCTTCCACGTGACTTTACCGAAAGAGCCAAGAATACTCTTAAATATGTTTTATGTTAATACCTTTTCTTGTATTCGCTGCGTATCAGCAATGGATTGACCGTGGCCGATGTGACGACTCTTTTGATGGGTTTCGCGGTTCAGGGATTGTGTAAAACGGAAGTTTGGCTAATCTGGTAGTTTTGATGAAAAAAAATATCTATATACAAAAACAAACGTTCAAAACAGGTTCCTAAAAAAGCCCAACTTTAACCGTCCCAGTCTTTGAAGTGAGTGCAAGGTTGATCTTATCCTTGGTTTACATCGTTGGGCCCTACTGAGTTTTTTATGTCTTACACTGTACCTGAAATAATAGGGGGTTTCCCCTTTTCTCTGGCAACAAAACTGAAACCTTTTTGAGATTCTGTAACTGCATTAACCCAATGCCTCGTCAAATGCACAAACACGCGATGATAATATATTGCCATTAAATTTCGATAAGCTTTCGTGACTGCGGGGATTCATCTTCTTGGTTCTTTCGGAAAAGTCACGTAGAATGGAAATAATAAAATAATAAAAATAAAACATAATAAAATAATTCTCACGACGTTTCGGCCACAACGCAAACAGCCGTCCTCAGGTGAAGAACAGGTCTGTCAGAAGACAGGTTTGATGACAGACCTGTTCTTCACCTGAGGACGGCTGCTTGCGTTGTGGCCGATACGTCGTGAGAATTGTATTTTATTATGTTCTATTTTTATTTTATTATTTCCCTTCTACGTGACTTTACCGAAAGAACCAAGAATATGATCATATATTGGCATTGTCCTTGAAACTGATTGGTCCACACCAGAGACAGCTTTCTTTTGAGCCTCGACCCAATTGGTGCTCGACCAGAGGACGCCAAAAGGCGCACAGCTCACAGACGATACCACTATCAACGTAATGAGGGCTAGGCGTGAGCATCTACATCATTAGACCTCCTTTGCCTGTACCTATGGGACCTTTTTTTTGTTGCCAGTATCAAAGTGTAAAGTAATCCGCTCCATGCCACGTTAACTCACTGTCCGTCACCATTTCCTACCCCTTACCAAGTATGAAAAATAAGAATGGCTTTTTCCCTTTGTGATAATTAAATAGGCGGTAATTGGTTTTTTACCCTTATCTGGCAACAAAACTTACACCTTTTTTGTTGGGTAAAAAAACAATTATCATATTTTGCTACTGGCAAATGAGGTTTCAATGGTGTAAATGCTTACCCCGAGCTCTCATACTCTGATGGTACATTGACTTTGAGTTGTGCGCCTTTTGGCGTCATCTGGTCCAACACCATGTGAGACTAGGCTCTAATGAAAGTTGTCTCGGGTGTGGACTAATCAACTTCAAGGACAGTGCATGCATTATCAGAGTTGTGTTTTTTGTTTGCATTCCGACTGCAGGTATTGTGGTCAATGCAAACATGACTCCTTGTAAAAAAGGTGTCAGTTTTGTTGACAGATAAAAGGGTAAAAACCAATCATCATATTTTGCTACTGGCAAATGAGGTTCCAATGGTGTAAAATAGGCGGTGTTTAGATATTCGAAAACGCCACACAGGAATCAACTGACTCAACTCCAGCTCTTTCCTGTTCGACCTTGTGGCGTTGCCTGGTATGACACTGGTACAGAACTAGGCCCTGAAGCAGCCTGCTGTCTCTGTTTGCATATTTTACCACAAGTCCGTGCGGTTAATGCAGTACTTTGTCGCTTGCAAAAGTTCTCGATTCGGTGTTTGAACAGCTTTACAACCTCTTTTATTGCCCGAACGGGGCAAACCCGATTCCTATTTCTCACGGGACGATGACTGCGGCTGCGTTAGTGGCAGTGGACAAACTCAACGGATGCGCCAATGTCGGAATATTTATTTATACTGCGGGAGGAATCCGAAAATCTATGAAGCTTCTTCTTCTTGGTTCTTTGGTAGTCTAGAAGGGAAGTAATAAAATAATAAAAATAAAACATAATAAAATTATTCTCACGACGTTTCGGCCACAACGCAAGCAGCCGTCCTCAGGTGAAAACCAGGTCCGTCGAGGCGACATAATATGCTCCGTCGTGGCGACAGACTCTGTCGCCTCGACGGACCTGGTTTTCACCTGAGGACGGCTGCTTGCGTTGTGGCCGAAACGTCGTAGAAATATTTTATTATTTATTTTATTATTTTATCTTTCTACGTGACTTTACCGAAAGAACCAAAGATGCCTGATCACGAAACTTTAAATCAAAATCTATAACTCTTTTGGTGTCCTACCGGTTAAAACGTCCCGCACTGTAGTCCTTAATCTTCCCTCTATATGCTCCTATCCCTCCCTTTGATGCTGCTAATCCTGAATAATGCACGGGCTATGACTTTGAACCCCCCCCCACCTCATACGATTTAAAGTAGTGACTAATCCATATCTGCATTTCCCATAAAATCTAAATTCCTCTTGATATGCAAATTCCTTTGTCAAGGCGCCCCTTCCCCCCTCCAACCCAGCTTAAATAGACGCTGCCAAGCCTGGTGGTGCCCATGCAGACGCTGTCTTTCGACAGACTTGTTCTTCACCTGAGGACGGCTGCTTGCGTTGTGGCCGAAACGTCGTGAGAATTATTTTATTATGTTTTATTATCTTATTATTTCCCTTCTACGTGACTTTACCAAAAGAACCAAGCAGAACGACAGACAGTTACAAAAAAACACAACGGTAGTGCAAAGTACACGAAATGTAAACAAATCACCCAACACACAAAACACATTGTCCTGCTGCGGAGGGAGCTGGTAGGAACGTCGGGTTGCTCGGTCAATGGCCTGCAGGGTCAACGGCGGCGTGGTGTATTCCGCAAATATGCCCGACTGTGAGGGCGGGCACAAGCCGGCGTAAGTAGGTGAAACGTTGAGTTTTATAAGGGCACCACGGGGTGACCAGCCCCTCCCCTCCCTCCCCACCCAGCCCCTCCCTGCACGACGGACACAATAATCCCCTGTGGGCTGGTGTAACTAGGAGGTTCCTGCCAGTGTGAAGCTAGTTAGTGTTTCTATGCACCGTGTGCGACACAAACCCCCAATAGTTTTACTGTTTCACAGCTGAATTATCGCGTTTAACGGATGAATAAGTGGCCGGCTCATAAGCCAACGAGACAGTTTAGAAGTTACGGCCTCTTCAATAAAACATAGCATCCGCCATAAGAGACATGACACACGGTGCTGTTTGATAAGCAGTGCAAACAAGAAAAACAAACTCTCAGCTCTTTGGGGCCGTCCATAAATGACGTCACGCGATTTTGGACGATTTTTGACCCCCCGCCCCCAGCTCGTCACACGGCGTCACAAAAAGTCAGACCCCCCCTCACCCCCTCAAATATGACGTCACAAAGCTCTGCCCCCCAACCATATTTCCATTTTGAAAATAAAACATGCTTCAAATCGCTTTAAACTATTGTCATTGTGGTGCGTATTTAATGTGGCGCTGCACTCTGATGTTGTAGGAGAAAATATTACAAAGTCTATTTAATTAAGTAGAACGTGTTGTCTATAGTTATTTAAAGTTACTAATTTTGATGTGACGTCACATTTCTCACCCCCCCCCCCTCGTCACACATCGTCACATTTGTCTGACCGCATACAGAGACACACAGAGAGAGACACAGAGAGACACACAGAGACACAGAGACACAGAGATACACAAAGAGAGACACAGAGACACAGAGACACAGAGAGAGAGAGAGAGACACACAGAGAGACACAGACAGAGACACAGAAATACACAAAGAGAGACACAGAGACACAGACAGACACAGAGAGAGAGACACACACACAGAGAGACACAGAGAGACACAGAGACACAAACAGAGACACAGAGATAGACAAAGAGAGACACAGAGACACAGACAAACACACAGAGAGAGACACACACAGAGAGAGAGACACACAGAGAGAGACACAGAGACACAGAGACACAGACAGAGACACAGAGATACACAAAGAGAGACACAGAGAGACAGAGACACAGAGAGACAGAGAGNCNGAGAGAGAGAGAGACACAGAGACAGAGAGAGACACAGAGACACAGACACAGAGAGACACAGCAAATACACAAAGAGAGACACACAGAGAGACACACAGAGACACAGAGACACAGACAGAGACACAGACACACAGAGGCACAGAGAGAGAGAGAAACAGAGAGACACAGACAGAGAGAGACACAGAGAAACAGAGAGACATACACAGAGAGACAGAGACACACAGAGAGAGAGACACAGAGAGACAGAGACAGAGAGACACACACAGAGAGACAGAGAGACACACAGAGACAGAGAGAGACACACAGAGACAGAGACAGACAGAGAGAGAGAGAGACACAGAGAGACACACAGACACAGAGAGCGCGCTAAGCCAAATGCAGACGCAAGTGCAATGTGCGTCTACGGCCTTAATCGGCTCAGAGCGGGTTCGGGCGGCTCAACGGCCAACTGTTCCTCGACCCGGGGAACAGGCACGAGGGTTAGCGGTGAGCAAAGCATCGTCATGAATTTCGATTTAAAGCTTTCGTGACTGCAGGGATTCATCTTCTTGGTTCTTTCGGAAAAGTCACGAAGAATGGAAATAATAAAATAATTAAAATAAAAATATTGTATTATGCTTTATTTTTATTATTTTAATAAAATAATTAAAAAAACATATTTTATTATTTAGATTTAAATCTTTCGTGACTGCAGGGATTCACCTTCTTGGTTCTTTCGGTAAAGTCACGTAGAAGGGAAATAATAGAATAATAAAATAAGAAAACATTATAAAATACAATTCTCACGACGTTTCGGCCACAACGCAAGCAGCCGTCCTCAGTTGAAGAACAGGGCTGTCGGGAAGACAGCGTCTGAATGAGACCTGTTCTTCACCTGAGGACGGCTGCTTGCGTTGTGGCCGAAACGTCGTGAGAAATCTTTCATGAAGTTTTATATTTATTATTCTATTATTTTCCTTCTACGTGACTTTACCGATAGAACCAAGAAGAGTTGTTTCTTTTTGTTTGCATTTTGACTACTTGTGTTGTGGTTATTGCAAACATGATGCCTTGTATAAAGGTGTCAGTTTTTGTACCAGTTTAAAGGGTAAAAACCTACTACTATATTTTGCCACTGGTAAAGGAGGTCTCAGTATAAATGCTTCACCCCGAGCTCTCAATACTCTGATAGTGCACTGTTTTTGAGTTGTACGCCTTTTGGCGTTATCTGGTCCAACACCAATGGAGACTAGGCTCTAAGAAAAGCTGTCTCGGGTGTGGACCAATCAACTTCAAGGACAGTGCATATCATTATCATCATAAGAGTTGTTTCTTTTTGTTTGCATTTTGACTGCTTGCGTTGTCGTTATTGCAAACATGATGCCTTGTATAAAGGTGTCAGTTTTTGTACCAGTTGACAGGATAAAACCCATCATATAAGATCAAATTAATTCACTGTTCGGACCCCCCCCCCACGCCTCCCACTTTGCAGTGGCAAGGAACCGATGTTGGGACAAAACGATGTTGGATCCACACCCTGGGAAGTTTCCTCGTGACGAGTTCATTTATTTACAACGACAGACAAACAACAACACTGGCGATGACAACAACAGGGAGATCGCAAACTATCTGTCTCTCTCGTTTTCTTTTTCACCTCTGTGCGAATCTATGGGTATCTGTGTGCGTGGGTCTCTGTGCGAGTCTATGGGTCTCTGTGTGAGTGTGTGGGTCTATGTGTGAGTCTCTATGTGAGTCTATGGGTCTCTATGTGAATCTATGGATCTCTGTTTGAGTCTATGGGTCTCTGTGTGAGTCTACGGGTCTCTGTGTGAGTCTGTGGGTCTCTGTGTGAGTCTGTGGTCTCTGTGTGAGTCTGTGGTCTCTGTGTGAGTCTATGGGTCTCTGTGTGAGTCTGTGGGTCTCTGTGTGAGTCTATGGGTCTCTGTGTGAGTCTATCTATGTGAGTCTATGGGTCTCTGTGTGAGTATCTCTGTGTGAGTCTATGGGTCTCTGTGTGAGTGTGTGGGTCTCTGTGTGAGTCTGTGGGTCTCTGTGTGAGTCTATGGTCTCTGTGTGAGTGTGTGGGTCTCTGTGTGAGTCTGTGGGTCTCTGTGTGAGTCTACAGGTCTCTGTGTGAGTCTATGGGTCTCTTTGTGTGAGTCTACAGGTCTCTGTGTGAGTCTGTGGGTCTCTGTGTGAGTCTATGGGTCTCTGTGTGAGTCTGGGTCTCTGTGTGAGTCTATGGGTCTCTGTGTGAGTCTATGGGTCTCTGTGTGAGTCTATGGGTCTCTGTGTGAGTCTGTGGGTCTCTGTGTGAGTCTGTGGGTCTGTGTATGGGTCTATGAGTCTGTGGGTCTCTGTGTGAGTCTGTGGGTCTCTGGTGAGTCTGTGGGTCTCTATGTGAATCTATGGATCTCTGTTGAGTCTATGGGTCTCTGTGTGAGTCTACGGGTCTCTGTGTGAGTCTATGGGTCTCTGTGTGAGTCTACAGGTCTCTGTGTGAGTCTGTGGGTCTCTGTGTGAGTCTGTGGGTCTCTGTGCGAGTCTTTGGGTCTTTGTGTGAGTGTGTGGGTCTATGTGTGAGTCTCTATGTGAGTCTATGGGTCTCTTTGTAAGTCTATGGGTCTCTGAGTCTATGGGTCTCTGAGTCTATGGTCTCTCTATGGGTCTCTGTGCGAGTCTATGAGTCTCTGTGTGAGTCTGTGGTCTCTGTGTGAGTCTGTGGGTCTCTGTGTGAGTGTATGGGTCTCTGTGTGAGTCGATGGGTCTCTGTGTGAGTCGTGGGTCTCTGTGTGAGTCTGTGGGTCTCTGTGTGAGTCCATAGGTCTCTGTGTGAGTCTGTGGGTCTCTGTGTGAGTCTGTGGGTCTCTACGTGAGTCTGTGGGTCTCTGTGTGAGTCTGTGGGTCTGTGTGAGTCTGTGGGTCTCTGTGTGAGTCTGTGGGTCTCTGTGTGAGTCTATGGGACTCTTTGTGAGTCTATGGGTCTCTGTGTGAGTCTATGGGTCTCTGTGTGAATCTGTGGGTCTATGTGTGAGTCTATGGGTCTCTGTGTGAGTCTGTGTGTCTCTGTGTGCATCTGTGGGTCTCCGTGTGAGTCTATGGGTTTCTGTGTGAGTCTATGGGACTCTTTGTGAGTCTGTGGGGCTCTGTGTGAGTCTGTGGGTCTCTGTGTGAGTCTGTGAGTCTCTGTGTGAGTCTGTGAGTCTCTGTGTGAGTCTGTGAGTCTCTGTGTGAGTCTATGAGTCTCTGTGTGAGTCTATGGGTCTCTGTGAGTATGTGGGTCTCTGTGTGAGTCTGTGGGTCTCTGTGTGAGTCTATGAGACTCTGTGTGAGTCTATGGGTCTTTGTGTGAGTCTGTGGTCTCTGTGTGAGTCTATGGGTCTCTGTGTGAGTCTATGGGTCTCTGTGTGAGTCTATGGGTCTCTAAGTATATGGGTCTTTGTGTGAGTCTGTGGGTCTCTGTGTGAGTCTGTGGGTCTCTGTGTGAGTCTGTGGGTCTCTATGTAAGCGACGCCAGTCAGGCCTCATGTCTCCGACCATCCCCGTCGTCATCTGTGTCACCATCTTCAAACGGGTTCCAGGATTCATGCCCAGAGGATTTCGCGAGCATCACCTCCTCAATGCTGCCAAAGCTGGGAAAGGCACCACCATCACCATCATCACCACTAATTCATCACCACCATCACCACCACCACCATCACCACCATCACCACCATCATCACCACCACCACCTCGCCACCATCATCACTATCACCACATCACCACCATCATCACCATCACCACCATCACCACATCATCACCACCACCACCATCGCCACCACCATCACCACCAACACCATCACCACCATCACCATCACCACCATCACTACCACCATCATCACCATCATCACCATCATCACCACCATCATCACCACCATCATCATCATCACCATCACCACCATCATCACCATCACCACCATCACTACCATCACCACCACCATCAGCACCACCATCACTACCATCACTACAATCACCACCATCATCACCACCATTACCACCATCACCACCACCAACATTACACCATCACCACCATCACCACCATCATCGTAAAAGACCCCACTAGCCTGTAACAGACTAGTCATTGATTACTGCAATGAGCTTCATTACTGCAATGATTTTGATTATTGCTATGATTATTGATGATCGCTATGATATATGATTGCGATAATTAGTGATTACTGCTATCATTACCGCTATATTTATTGATTACTGATATTAATACGCTATGATTATGATTGTTGCTTTGATTATTCATTATTTCTATGATTATTGATATGATTATTGATGATCGCTATGATGATTTATTGCTGGTATGATTCTTGCTATGATTATTGATGATTGCTATAATTATTGATGATTTCCATGATTATTGATGATCGCTACGGCGACGATTACCGCTGCCATTGTTGCTGTGGTGTTGCAGCGGTTACTGCGAGGGGAGGACCAGTCACCTTGAGTTTGTTTCAGGCTCGTAGGGGATGGAGAATGGATTCGTGAGGTCCAGCACCTCCCCCTCCTCCACCTCCTCCTCGTCCACCTCCCTGAGATAACGCAGTCCACACGGCGTCAGGATAATTGTCCATCACCACCGCCGTCGATGTCAGCCGTCGTCGATCCGCTGCTGGATGGAGACTTCCCTTCCTGAGGAACCACCACCACCATCACCGCCACCGCCATCGCCACCGCCACCGCCACCACCATCACAACCACACCACCATCACCACCACCACCACCACCATCACCGCCACCGCCATCGCCACCGCCACCGCCACCCACCACCACCATCACCGTCACCGTCACCGCCACCGTCACCGCCACCGCCACCACCACCACCACCACCATCACCACACCACCGCCACCGCCACGTGCGCCATCACCACCACCACCCCACCACCACACCACCACCACCACCATCACCACCACCACCACACCCACCACCACCACCATCACCACCACCACCAACCCACCACCACCATCACCACCACCATCACCATCACCACCATCACCACCACCACCATCACCACCACCACCACCACAACCATCACCACCATCACCACAACCACCACCACCATCACCACCATCACCACCACCATCACCGCCACCACCACCATCACCACCACCACCAGCATTACCACCATCACCACCACCACCATCACCATTCACCCACCATCACCACCACCACCACCGTCACCGTCACCGCCACACCGCCACCGCCATTACCACCACCACCACCACCACCATCACCACCACCACCACCACCATCACCACCATCACCTCACCACCACCATCACCACCACCACCATCACCACCACCACCACCATCACCACACCACCACCATCACACCACCAACACCACCACCACCACCATCACCACCACCATCACCACCACCACCATCACCACCACCATCACCACCACCATCACCACCACCATCACCACCACACCATCACCACCACCATCACCACCACCATCACCACCACCATCACCACCACCATCACCACCACCACCATCACCACCATCACCACCACCACCGCCACCTCTCAAACCAATCCACCAATCATCGCTCCATCTACACAGAGACCCATAGACTCACACAGAGACCCATAGACTCACACAGAGACCCATAGACTCACACAGAGACCCATAGACTCACAAGACTCACACAGCGACCCGTAGACTCACACAGAGACCCATAGACTCACACAGACCCATAGACTCACACAGCGACCCTAGACTCACACAGTGACCCGTAGACTCACACAGAGACCCATAGACTCACACAGAGACCCATAGACTCACACAGAGACCCATAGACTCACACAGAGACCCATAGACTCACACAGAGACCTGTAACTCACACAGAGACCCATAGACTCACACAGAGACCCATAGACTCACACAGAGACCACAGACTCACACAGAGACCCATAGACTCACACAGACCCATAGACTCACACAGAGACCCACAGACTCACTCATCTCCCACCCTCACCTACCCACTCACTCACCTACCCACTCACTCACCCACTCACTCACCTATTCACTTAGCCACTCACTATCTCACCTATCCACTCACCTACCCACTCACTGACCTACCCACTCACCTACCCACTCACCTACCTGGCCAGTCACACCTCGCCGGTCGTACCTGTCGCTGAACGGATTGCGGGAGTCGTGGTCGGAGTCGTCCGGCTCACGTGGTGGACTCCACGCTCCGTCGGAGTCGTCCCGGTCGTGGGGTGACTCCACCCTCCGTCGGGGTCGGCGTGGCTGTGAATTGACGTGAACGGAGGTAGTCAGCCAGCTACCCACTCGCTCAGCCACACAATCACTCACCTACCCACTCGCTCAGCTACCCACTCGCTCACCTACCACTCGCTCAGCCACTCACTCACCTACCCACTCGCTCAGCCACTCACTCACCTACCCACTCGCTCACCTACCCACTCGCTCAGCCACTCACTCACCTACCCACTCGCTCACCTACCCACTCGCTCAGCCACTCACCTACACACTTACTCACCTACCCACTCACCTACTCACTCGCTCAGCCACTCACTCACCTACCCACTCGCTCAGCTACCCATTCGCTCAGCCACTCACTCACCTACCCACTCGCTCAGCCACCCACTCACCTACCCACTCGCTCAGCCACTCACTCACCTACCCACTCGCTCACCTACCCACTCGCTCAGCCACTCACTCACCTACCCACTCGCTCAGCCACTCACTCACCTACCCACTCGCTCATCTACCCACTCACCTACCCACTCGCTCAGCCACTCAACTACCCACTCGCTCAACCACACACTCACTCACCTACACACTCGCTCAGCTACTCACTCACCTACCCACTCACTCACCTACCCACTCACTCACCTACCCACTCAGCCACTCACTCACCTACCCACTCGCTCACCTACCCACTCGCTCAGCCACTCACCTACACACTTACTCACCTACCCACTCACCTACCCACTCGCTCAGCCACTCACTCACCTACCCACTCGCTCAGCTACCCATTCGCTCAGCCACTCACTCACCTACCCACTCGCTCAGCCACCCACTCACCTACCCACTCGCTCAGCCACTCACTCACCTACCCACTCGCTCACCTACCCACTCGCTCAGCCACTCACTCACCTACCCACTCGCTCAGCCACTCACTCACCTACCCACTCGCTCATCTACCCACTCACCTACCCACTCGCTCAGCCACTCAACTACCCACTCGCTCAACCACACACTCACTCACCTACACACTCGCTCAGCTACTCACTCACCTACCCAATCGCTCAGCCACTCACTCACCTACCCACTTGCTTAGCCACTCACTCACCTACCCACTCACGGACTCACCTACCCACTCACTCAGCCACTCACTGACCTACCCACTCACCTACCCACTCACCTACCCACTCGCTCACTCACTCACCTACTCACTCACCTACTCACTCACTCAGCCACTCACTCACCTACCCACTCGCTCAGCCACTCACTCACCTACCCACTAACCTACCCACTCGCTCAGCCACACACTCACTTACCTACCCACTCACTCAGCCACTCACTCACCGACACACTCGCTCACCTACACTCTTATTCACCTACCTACTCCCTACCCACTCGCTCAGCCACACACTTGCTCAGCCACACACTCACCTGACCCACTCACCTACCTGGCCAGTCACACCTGGCCGGTCGTACCTATCGCTGAACGGATTGCGGGAGTCGTGGTCGGAGTCGTCCGGCTCGTGGGGTGACTCCACGCTCCATCGGAGTCAGCGTGGCTGCGGATTGACGTGAACAGAGGTAGTCAGCCACCTCTCTACCGTCCACCACTCAGCTACCCACTCAGCTACCCACTCGCTCAGCTACCCACTCACTCACTCACTCAGCTACCCACTCACTCAGCCACTCGCTCAGCCACTCACTCACCTACCCACTCGATCAGCTACTGACTCACCTACTCACTCGCTCAGCCACTCACTCACCTACCCACTCGCTCAGCCACTCACTCACCTACCCACTCGCTCAGCCACTCAACTACCCACTCGATCAGCTACTGACTCACCTACTCACTCGCTCAGCCACTCACTCACCTACCCACTCGCTCAGCCACTCACTCACCTACCCACTCACTCACCTACTCACTCACCCACTCACTCACTTACCTACCCACTTACTCCCTCACTCACTCACTCACCCACTCACTCACCTACCCACTCACTCATTCACCTACCCACTCACTCACCTACCCACTCGCTGGGGGTAGGTGGTATGTTTCCGTGTGTCTGTGTTTGTCGGGGGGGGGGGGTGGTGTAGTGGGAGGGTCTCACCGCGGGCTGAACGGATTGTGGAGCCACTCACTCACCTACCCACTCACTCACCCACTCACTCACCTACCACTCACCCACTCACTCACCTACTCACTCACTCACTCACCTACCCACCCACACACCCACCCACTCACCCACTAACTCACCTACTCACTCACCACCNACTCATCTACCCACTCACTCACCCACTCACCTACCCACTCACTCACCTACCCACTCATCTACCCACCTACCCACTCACTCACCTACTCACTCACCTATGTGTGCGTGTGTCTGTGTTTGTCCGGGGGGGCGGGGGTGTAGTGGGAGGGTCTCACCGCGGGCTGAACGGGTTGTGGGAGCCGCTCACTCACACACTCACACACTCACCTACTCACTCACCCACTCACCCACTCACTCACTCACCTACCCCTCATCAACCCACCTACCCACTCACTCACCTATGTGTCCGTGTGTCTGTGTTTGTCNGGGGGGGGGGGGGTGGTGTAGTGGGTCTCACCGCGGGCTGAATGGGTTGTGGGAGCCGCTCATTCACCTACCCAACCCACTCACCCACCTGGTCACCCACTTACTCACTCNCCTACCNACTCACTCACTCACCCACTACCCACTCACTCACTCACCTATGTGTGCGTGTGTCTGTGTTTGTCCGGGGGGGGGGTGGTGTAGTGGGAGGGTCTCACCGCGGGCTGAACGGGTTGTGGGAGCCGCTCACTCACCCATCCACTCACTCACTCACCTACTCACTCACTCACCCACTCACCCACTCACACACTCACTCACCCACTCACTCCCTGTGTTTGTCGGGGGGGGGGTGATGTAGTCGGAGGGTCTCACCGCGGGCTGAACGGATTGTGGGAGCCGCTCACTCACCTACCCACTCACTCACTCACCCACTCACTCACTCACCCACTCACTCACTCACCCACCACTCACTCACCACTCACCCACTCACTCACTCACCCACTCACCCAATCACACACTCACTCACCCACTCACTCCCTGTGTCTGTGTTTGTCGGGGGGGGTGGTGTAGTGGGAGGGTCTCACCGCGGGCTGAACGGATTGTGGGAGCCGCTCACTCACCTACCAACTCACTCACTCACTTACCCACTCACCCACTCACTCACCTACCTACCCACTCACTCACCTAGGTGGTATGTGTCCGTGTGTCTGTGTTTGTCGGGGGGGGGGGTGGTGTAGTGTGAGAGTCTCACCGCGGCTGAACGGGTTGTGGGAGCCGCTGGAGTCGTCGTCGTCTAGTCGGGAGGACCTGGATCTGCCGTCTCTGCGGATCGTCAGCAAGGCTCGTGTCCGACTCTGTGCTCCACGCTAACGTCATCATCATCACTACTAACATCATCATCATCATCATCATCATCAACATCATCNCCATCATCACTATCATCATCATNATCATCACCATCACATCACCATCNTCATCATCATCATCATCACTAANATCATCATCACATCACNATCATCATCATCACATAACATCATTAACATCATCACCATCAACATCATCACTAACATCATCATCATCATCATCACTAACATCATCACTAACATCATCACCATCACTAACATCATCACCATCACCAACATCATCACGAACATCACCATCACTATCATCATCATCATCACTAACATCATCATCACTAACATCACCATCATCACTCATCATCACTAACATCATCANTAACATCATCATCATCATCACTCATCATCACCATCATCCTAACATCACTCAGAACATCACCACTAACATCATCCGAACATCACCATCACTAACATCATCACGAACATCACCATCACGTTATCATTATCATCATCACTAACATCATCATCATCACTAACATTATCATCGTTACTAAAATCATCACTAACATCACCATTATCATCATCACTAACATCACCATCATCATCACTAACATCATCACTAACATCACCATCATCATCACTAACATCACCATTATCATCATCACTAACATCACCATCATCATCACCATCATCACTAACATCACCATCATCATCACTAACATCACCATTATCATCATCACTAACATCCCCATCATCATCACCACCGTCATCATCACCATCATCATTATCATCACCACCACCATCATCACCACCACCACCACCACCATCACCACCACCACCATCACCACCATCACCACCACCACCACCAGCACCGCTGGCTGAACGGGTTGTGGGCGTCNGAGTCTTCGTAGTCGTGGCTCCACGTCGCCTGCGTAGAGACGCCCTTNCTGTGGCAGCACAACCAGAACACGCACTTACANGGGGGGCGGGGGGAGGGGGGGAGGGAGGAGGGGGAGGGAGTGGAGGGAGGGGAGGGAGGGGAGGGGGGGAGGGNGGGAGTGAGGGAGCGGGGGGTGAGGGAGGGAGGGGAGGGAGAGAAGGGAGGGGGAGGGAGTNGGGGAGGAAGGGGGAGGGGAGGGGAGGGGGAGTGGGGGAGGGAGGAATCTGATGGTGGGTGGGGAGGGGTTGGGTGGGAGGGTGGGGTGGGAGGGTGGTGGGGCTGGGTGGGGAGGGCTAGGTGGGAGGGTGGGGAGGGGCTGGGTGGGAGGGGCTGGGTGAGGGGCTGGGTGGGGAGGGTGGGAGGGGCTGGTGGGGAGGGTGGGAGAAGCTGGGTGGGAGGGTGGGAGGGCTGGGTGGGGAGGGGCTAGGTGGGGAGGGTGGAGTGTATAGTGTGTATGTGTAGTGTATGTGTGTATNTAGTGGTGTATGTAGTATATGGTGGTGTATAGTGTGTGTATAGTAGTGTAGTNGTGTAGTGATAGTGTGTGTATAGTAGTGTATAGTTTAGTGGTGTATTGTATGGTATGTTCTATAGAGTGTATAGTGTAGTGGTGTGTTAGTGTGTGATNTGTGTNGTGTGTGNAGATAGTGAGTGATTGTNAATGGTGTATNAGTGTATAGTGAGTGTATAGATATTGATAGTGAGTGTATAGTGTAGTGTATAGTGTAGTGTATAGTGTAGTGTATAGTGTAGTAGTGATAGTGTAGTGGTGAGTGTATAGTNTAGTGTAGTGTGTAGTGATAGTGTAGTGCATAGTAGTGTATAGTGTAGTGTATAGTGTAGTGTATAGTGTAGTATACTACTACAGCACTAACCGGTTGTGTGTTGGAGAGCAAACCCACAACATTTACAATCTGAAACATTTCACCTCTAATCACAACCGGACCCATCAGGCGACAGCCAGATTTGTATCCTTTTCTTGACGTCATTTATGGCCGTCCATTTATGGCCGTCCATAAATGACGTCACGCGATTTTGGACGATTTTTGACCCCCCCCCCTTCGTCACATGACGTCACAAAAAGTCAGACCCCCCCAAATATGACGTCACAAATGTCGACCCCCGCCCCTCCCCCTAGGTGCGTGACGTCATGTATGCGGAATGTGACCTCTGACCTGTCCAGCTCCTTCCACCAGACGCGCNGGGGCGACCTCTGTGGGGTCACAGCGCAAAGCTCCGCCTCCTCCCTGTCACGTGTGCAGTGCGTCTCACTCAGGGCGTGGTGGTGGTGAGTGGTGAAGTGGTGGTGGTAGTGGTGGTGAAGGTGGTGGTGGTGGTGATGGTGGTGAAGGTGGTGGTAGTGGTGGTGAAGGTGGTGGTGGTGATGGTGGTGATGGTGGTGGTGGTGATGGTGGTGATGGTGGTGGTGTTGAAGGTGGTGGTGGTGANGGTGGTGGTTGTGGTGGTGATGGTGGTGGTGGTGGTGGTGGTGAAGGTGGTGGTGGTGATGGTGGTGGTGGTAGTAATGGTGAAGGTGGTGGTGATGGTGGTGAAGGTGGTGGTGGTGGTGGTGGTGGTGGTGATGGTGGTGATGGAGGTGGTGGTGGTGATGGTGGTGGTGGTTATGATGGTGGTGGTGGTGATGATGGTGATGGTGATGGTGGTGGTGGTGGTGGTGTTGGAGTTGGTGGTAGTGGTGGTGGAGTTGTGGTAGTGGTGGTGATGGTGGTGGTGGTGATGGTGGTGATGGTGGTGGTGTTGAAGGTGGTGGTGGTGGTGATGGTGGTGGTGGTGGTGGTGATGATGAAGGTGGTGTTGGTGAAGGTGGTGATGGTGGTAGTGGTGGTGATGGTGGTGGTGGTGGTGATGGTGAAGGTGGTGAAGGTGGTGGTGGTAAGCGAAGGTGATGGTGGTGATGGTGGTGATGGTGGTGGTGGTGATGGTGATGGTGAAGGTGGTGGTGGTGAAGGTGGTGATGGTGGTGGTGGTGGTGAAGGTGGTGGTGGTGGTGGTGGTGATGGTGGTGATGTGGTGATGGTGGTGAGTGTGGTGATGGTGGTGAAGTGGTGGTGGTGGTGGTGGTGGTGATGGTGGTGGTAGGTGGTGGTTGGTGAAGTGGTGGTTGGTGAAGGTGGTGATGGTGGTGGTAGTGGTGATGATGGTGAGAGTGGTGGTGAAGGTGGTGGTGGTGGTGGTGAAGGTGGTGGTGATGATGGTGGTGGTGAAAGTGGTGAAGGTGGTGATGGTGGTGGTGGTGAAGGTGGTGGTGTGGTGAAGGTGGTGGTGATGGTGGTGAAGGTGGTGGTG